>RJVU01042594.1:1276184-1300647 GCA_003731715.1 Anabarilius grahami
ATTTTGCATTTTACATTTTACATTTATTTATTACATTTTTATTGCAATTTTTTTGTTCTGATTTACTGCTGTGATGTAAATAATAATTTAATAATAAAAACAAAAAACAGTTAACAATTAAAATAATTGAAATAAAAACTAAAAATATTAATAATGTTAATAAAATACTTGTTTAAACTTTATATATGTATAAAGTTTTTATATATATATATAGTCAAACCCAAAATTATTCAGACATTTTTGATATTTTTGATATATTTTTACTAGTGGGTGCAGGACACTATAGTTAATTTATGTAAGTGAGGATAGAAAAATAAAGTAAACTGTGACATATTATACCCAAAAATTATACCCAGAAATTCTATATATACATATATATATATATATAAACCTGGCACTTAATTTTCATCACTGTTCTTTTGTGTGTCTTTTTTATTTCTGTTATGATCTATACGTTTTTTATTTTTTATTTTACAATTTTAAAGTAAAAATAAAAACAAAAATGAGAATATTATTAACATTATTCTTATTTTACATTTTAATTTGTGCCTAATGTCTTTCTTTTGATTTTGTAGAGAAAAATGACTGACATACCAGGTTTTTTGAGATTCACGCAGCTGCAAAAATGAAATTGCAAGAAATTATTACCACACTTTTCAGTACTCACAAGTGAATTTAATTGAACGTGTTGCTCGACTAATAAGCTGTTTGTTCGTTGGAGTCCATTTCACGTCAGGAAATTAGGAAACTGCTGAAAAACTTCCAGTGTGTTCATTAAAGTCCAACACGCTTCCCAATGGCTTTCACAACATTTGGCCGTGTTTTGCGATATTTATCTGTTCAGCTGATCCTAGAGCAGCTGTGTGACTTTCCTCTGGGAGTCTCTGGAAAGCAGCTTGTGACCAACGGCGTCGTGCTGAGTGATTGAGCTCATTAGATTGGACTGTCTCACACTAATGTGCTGTTTTAGCAGAACATCTGCTGTGTCATGTATGAATCCAGTAGTCATAAATGATGAGGAGGTCATTCGTTTGTTTCAGCGCTCTGAATTTATAATGAGGACGGTGCTATTGCGTTTTCTATTGGCTGATGTGGTGTCGATCAAAACCATGTTATGTTGAATGGCACATATGATGCAACCAGCCAAATAAGCTCCTCCCATCATGCAATTAAAAGCAACCCCAAACTGACTAATGATGTTTATTTAGAACTCATCTATTTTTTCCCTCTTATTTTTGGAAGTCAATAAATATTCACTTCCTTTAGTCTCAGAGGAAGAGGAGAGAAACACTAGATGTTTGCTTTGTGTCTAATGGGGTTGTAAAGGTGACCCTGTGATGACAGAAAGTCAGATTGATGATTACTTTAAATATCCTTTCATATAGTCTTTGCTCTGGGGTCTGTACAATTATTCTACTTATTTTTTGAAAGAACATTGAAAATATACAGGGTTTTTTTTTGAAAGATGGCTCACAGAGGCTGCTTTTATTTGATCAAAAATACAGTAAAAAATCTGAAATATTATTACCATGTATAATAGCTGTCTTCTATGTGAATATATAGTAAAGTGTAATTTATATCCTGTGATCAAAGCTGAATTTTCAGCATCATTACTCCAGTCTTCAGTGTCACATGATCCTTCAGAAATCATTCTAATATGATGATTTGCTTTAATCTGCTCAAGAAACATTTTTGATTATTATCAATGTTGAAAGTTTTTTATCTAATTAATGACATGATGTGCCAAGTATTTAATCGCAAATTACTCACATCAAATTTGAGAAGTTACCCCCAAAAGATAAAGTCATTATTGTGTTAAATGAGAAAAGCATCAAATAGACATTACAAAAAGTAGCTTTAGAATGAAATATTGTATTTGATTCAACATAGAAATTCACAAGTTTGGGGTCAGTAAAAAAATAATTTGAGAAATATTTAAGTAGGTGGTGGTAAATGTCTTAATGTGTAAGTCATTGAGTAATTCAGGAGTGAAGTAAATGACTCTCTTTATGAATGGGTCATTGAATCATTGATTCACCTGATTGATTCATTCAAAACACAGATTCATTCAGAATGTGTGAATGTACAGTTCTGCTGTGGCATTATAGATAATATTTTCGCTGGCAAAATTGAGCAAAGACAATATAGTGTATACATATAGCACAATATTAACTTCTTGTAACAGACTGTCACACACATCGATGCTGGTTCGCTCACATTGGTTGGTGGCTTGATAAAAGCATGAATAAGCTTGCATGATGAACGTAAAACTTTCTTTATTATTACAGTTTGTTCTGTACTTCTGAAGTGTCACATGCACAGCTGTGTTTGTCTTATTCATTTGTGTTATGTGCGATTTCTCCATACGGATGTGTAATGTTGTGTGTAATACTCTGAGGGTTTGATCATTAGGGTAAAGATATTGTTCAGAGACCTTCATTAGGAGCAGTAGACTTTGATTGCTTGATTTACCCCATCTGTGCACTTCTGCCAGTGTAAAATCATGGTTAACAGTCGATCCTGATCAGGTTGTCGCATAAAAGTGAAGATTACTATGAAGTTTATGTATCTTAATGGACAGTATAGGTTTAAATCACTCTGATTTTATGCATAAAGTTATCATGAGCCCCAACTGTTTATTTAATTATTTATATAAAATAGTACTTTCAATTATGATAACTTCTGATACATTTAATTATTTTTAAGAAGTTAAATAGTTTATTTTGACTTTGTTGCCACATGGACCTTTATAATTTTTTCCCTCAGATTATCATTTTTTAAATATCAAATTGAGTTGATTTATCTTATAAATTTTAACTAACTAAATATTCCACAGCTAGCCATATTTAACCATATTCTAAGCAATTTAAATAAATGCATTTTGAAAATATGATTATTTAATGCAGATGCATTAAATGCATAGATGCAGTGTAGAAATCTTCATTAATGTACAAAATATGCATCACATTAAGTTTATTAGTTTGTTTACTTTTTTATGGAAAATTGATTCAAAATGAAAGCAAGCATTTTAACCCCCCCCAAAAACAAACAAACAAACAAACAAACAAAAAAATTTTTTTTTTGTTTTCATACATTCATATTTTTTATTCCTCCTACTTGCAGGTTTTTGCATCACCCCAGAACTTTTATTTGAAACATCTCCATCATGTTGCACATTTCAATCTGATGCACATGCGCTGGTTTTTCAGTGACTTTTCTCTCATATTGTCAGGCTTTTCTCAGTGGGCAAATCTGCTCATTAATTGGGTGGAAATGAGCCAATCTCACGCATCAGTAACAATACCAGCGCTATGCTACATTAACCTCCACCCGTGTCCCGTTCTCCGTCTCAAACAGCGCTGATGAAAGAGAACGGCTTCTTTTGGAAATCACTCTCAGTGAATGGCCAGATGAGGAAATTAGACACCCTCACTGCCGCCCAGTTTTTGTAGAGCGTAATTGGTTTTAGTGCAGTAAAGAAGACTGAGTTTCTCATATCCTGTGTTTGTTGTTGTTTTAAGTGACACACTCAAAGCACTGAAATGCTGCTGCTCCTTATCGGGAAACATCGTTATAGTCGTGTGTGTAATCTAAGATGTCCCAGTGCTGTTTTCATAGTGTAATAAAGTCGACGGCTCTCTGGTCTCTCACAGTTCACGACCACATTCATTTTGATTATTGAAGTGCTTCGTTTATGGTGGGAGTCAATCTTATCGGCCCCAAAAACCTACAGGGACGGCTCGCCACATTTTTCCATGCTCAACCAAAATGTCCTAATGATGGCTTTTTGTGTAAAGTAATATTATTTCATGTTATTTCATACATTTTAACTAATTAAATATTTCACATCTAGCCATATTTTAACCATATTCATATTCTAAACAATTTGAATAAATGCATTTTGAAAATATGATTATTTAATAAAATCACATAGATGCAGATAATAATAAACAATGCCATGATTTTTTTTTTTTTTGAGTGCAGAAATCTCGTTTAATTAATTTATGACTGACAAATATGCATCACATTAAGTTTATTACTTTACATTTACGTTGAGCAGAAGTTCAGATTATTTGATCTCTGGTGAATTTGATAAAAAATAATCAAGTTCATATTGAGATCTCTGACCTTTGGTTTTGTTTTTTTTAAGGAGAAACGTCAGAAGAGATTTGAGGAAAAATCTAATCTGTCTAGTTATGGAAGCCTGTTTCCGCCACTGAATAAAAAATAAAAAATGTAATTACGACTTTTTATCTCATAATTCTAACGTTTTTTTCCTCAGAATTGCGAAAAAAGTCTCTTTTCTTTATTCATAATTGGACTTTATAACTCTCAAAAAAGTCAGAATTGCGAGAAAAAAAGTCAGAATTCGAGATATAAACGCAATTGTGAGAAAAAAAGTCAGAATTGCAAGATATAAAGTCACAATTGCGAAAATAGTCAGAATTGTTAGATAGAAACTAGCAATTGCAAAAAAATCAGAATTGCAAGAAAAAGTCAGAATTGCAAGATATAAACGCAATTGTGAGGAGAAAAAAGTCAGAATTGCAAGATATAAACTCACAATTGCGAAAAAAGTCAGAATTGCAAGATATGAATGCAATTGCGAGAAAAATGTCTGAATTGTGAGATATAGACGCAAAAAATTCAGAATTGCGAGATATAAACTCGCAATTGCGAAAAAAGTCGTAATTGTGAGAAAAAAGATATAAATGCAATTGCGAGAAAAAAGTCAAAATTGTGAGATATAAACGCAATTGCAAGAAAAAGTCAGAATTGTGAGATATAAACTCAATTGCGAGTTATAAACTCGCAATTGCAAGTAAAATAAAAAAATATATATTTCTTGTTGCGAGTTTATATCTTGCAATTCTGACTTTATATCACACAATTCTGAAAAAAGTCTGAATTGTGAGAGAAAAAGCCACAATTGTTTTTTAAATTGTTTTATTACATAGCGGAAACAAATCTGGCCTTTTTCTCAGAATTGTGAGATATAAACTTGCAATTGTGAGAAAGAAGTCAGAATTGCGAGATAAAAAGTTGCAATTATCTTTGAAATTGTTTTATTCCATGGCGGAAACAAACTTCCATAGTCTAGGAGACTCGATTGAGGCAGTAAAGAGATCTTGTTTGTGAGTTTTCTTTCTTTCTCCAGGGCAGATCTCTGTACTTCCAGCTCAATCACATCAATCCTCTGGTGATAACAGAGCGCTGGTGTTAGTCAGTGGAGGGTCACTGGTTTAATCTGTGGAAGTGGATTTGAGGTAAATTACCCTCGGCCGGAGCAGAAGTGCGTTACGCCCCGTCTAGCCCCTCGTACGACAGTCTTCCTCCGTTTGTCCACACATCTTTCCTCCTCTACCATCCAACTGCTCATATCCATCACTCTTTGTCCTTCTCTCTTTCATTGACATCTGTAGAAAGGGATGAGGAAGATACAAATGCCTTTCCCTCATTCGCTGGATCCTCTCTGGAGGAGGTTTGTCGGTGAGATGGGAATGATTGTGAAGACCTCGTGCTGTGAGATGATTAAAAGCTGTCCAACTTTATTACAGCTCTTGTAGAGACAAACCACAAACAAACCACTTCAAGTGGCATAAAGGAGAGCAATGTTAGCAGAGCGAACAAAAGCTATGTGCTGTGCTTCTGTTTTGTCTTTTTCTATATCTTTTTTTGTTGTTCAGTCTCATTGAGGTCCACTTACGCTTTAATCTGCTGCACTGATGGTTTGAAAACTCGAGCCGTGCGGCTCCTGAGTACAAATTCATGCTTTTACTGTCTGTCCTCTTCACTGCTTTGTGTCATCCTGTTGGTGCAGACTAATGGAAGTGTTTCAGACTGACCCCAAACTAGACATGCAGTGCAACACTACATATTTTCAAAAACAACTAGTCTGTGATTTTGTTTTTAGCATCATACTGCCAGACATTGTTTTGGTGTGTTTGCAGCTTATTCAGGTCAAGAACAGCCCAGGAGTTTTTTTTCTAGTGCTGTTCAGGGATGTCACTAACCAGTTGTTTTTAGTGCCGTTTACTGATGTCACTAACGAGTGATGTATCACTAACCAGTTGTTTAGGAATGTCACTAATGAGCGATGTATCACTAACCAGTTGTTTAGGGATGTCACTAACGAGTGATGTATCACTAACCAGTTGTTTAGGGATGTCACTAACGAGTGATGAATCACTAACCAATTGTTTAGGAATGTCACTAACGAGTGATGAATCACTAACCAGTTGTTTACTGATGTCACTAACGAGTGAAGTATCACTAACCAGTTGTTTAGGAATGTCACTAACGAGTGAAGTATCACTAACCAGTTGTTTAGGGATGTCACTAACGAGTGAAGTATCACTAACCCGTTGTTTAGGAATGTCACTAATGAGTGATGAATTACTTACCCGTTGTTTACTGATGTCACTAACGAGTGAAGTATCACTAACCAGTTGTTTAGGGATGTCACTAACGAGTGAGGTATCACTAACCCGTTGTTTAGGAATGTCACTAACGAGTGATGAATCACTAACCAGTTGTTTAGGAATGTCACTAATGAGTGAAGTATCACTAACCAGTTGTTTAGGGATGTCACTAACGAGCGATGTATCACTAACTAGTTGTTTAGGGATGTCACTAACTAGAGATGTATCACCAACCAGTTGTTCAGGGATGTCAATAAACTAGTGATGTATGACTAACCAGTCGTTTAGGGATGTCACTAACGAGTGATGTATCACTAACCAGTTGTTTTCTAGTGTTGTTTAGGGATGCCACTAACTAGTGATCAATCACTAACCAGTTGTTTTAAGTGTTGTTTAGGGAAATCACTAATCAGTTATTTTTTGTAATGATGTGTCACTAACCAGTTTTTTACCAACTAGTTTTGTGTCACTGGTTAGTGTCACTAATCTAATTCTAGACACTAATTCTAGTGTCTTTAGAGATGTTTTACTAACCAGTTGTTTTTGTAGAGACTTTTAATGTGTTACTAACCATTTCTTTTTGTGACAGTGATGTTTAAGTGATGTCACTAACCAGTTGTTTATTTTTCTAGTGTCATTTAGTAATGTGTAACTACCCAGTTGTTGTTTTTTTAGTGCTGTTTAGGGATGTCACTCACCATTTGTTTTTTCTCTAATGATGTCACTAACCAGTTGTGAGTTTTAGTTTTTTTCTAGTGCCATTTAGTGATGTTTTTAGTAATCTGTCACTAACCCGATTTTTTTTCTAGTGCCGTTTAGTGAGGTGTTTAGTGATGCATCACTAACCTGTTATGTTTTTGTGCCATTTAGTGAGGGTTTTAGTGATGTGTCACTAACCAGTAGTTGTACTGTAGTGATGTTTAGTAATGATCATGTAGACTCAAAGCAGACTCAGATGCTCCTTTAGTGAGACTCTGAATAAACCTACCGAGAATTTCCAGAATGATTCATCACTCTGCATTTGAAGCAGTGATAACAGTTGATTTGTTTACGGCTCCGTACTGGTCCTGGTTTACATTCTGCATCTCATTAGCACAGAAAATTGTGTCATAAACATATTACGTTTTAGTGTGATAAACAGATATGTGGCTTGTTAAAATGTTCTGAAATATAAAATGGAAAAAAATGTCTTTAATGACCACAAGCAGATATACTGTACAGTATGAATACACAAATACAGCCACATGTGTTGCATATACAGTATTTATATATGCCTTAGTGGTACACTGTAAAATATATGTCTTCGCAGTGTTAAATAAAACGTACATTTTACAAGAAATACCATTTCAGTAAAGTAAATCCTACACCAGTTTTCAGTGTATTTGCTAAAGCATTTTAGCTTAATTTATTGCTTTTTTGGACTGAGAAGGAACTTTGTCTTCTGACAGGCACTGTATGTGCATAAACTATTTCAAGTTCCAGCACAATTTTACTCATCATGACATGAACCGTTCTCAGTCCACTTCCTGAAATGGTCCACATTGTTAGATACTCTGTTCAGCCCTTCGGATGACCACTGGTGATCCATAGACGCTCTTTAAAGTGTCACACGGAGGATCCAGAACATCTGTAGCAGCAGGTGTCGGGCATCTACTCACTGACTGCCGATGCCCCGGGCTGTAAATGGACACTCCGTGTGTGTGTGTGTGTGTGTGTGTGTGTTTAGAGTCCACTGAAGCGAGGAGTGTGCAGCTGTCTCATAGGTGCTTGGACACACGGAGCAGGTGGCAGATCTCTGGAGGAGGGTCACACCTGCGCACGCGTTGGTTTACATGCACTTACGATCATGGACTCGTGTGCCACCAGATAGATGCAGGGCCCCAACACACACACACACACACAGAGAGAGAGAGAGAGAGAGAGAGAATCAAGTTTACTACTTAGTTGGTATTCATCACCAAGCGTGAGAGGAAGTGTGTCATTTCTGGAAAACAACACTTTATTTATTTAAACAACACTTTAACTTATTCTGCTAGCCTGACAATCTATGAATACTCAACTAATACACTAATGAGAGTTAGTTGACATGTTGACATAAAGGGGACCATCAAAAATAAGGTGTTACCAAGTTTCCCAAATATGACCATTTGTTTTCATGGTCTTAAATGAGACAAACAGCCAGTAACGCATCAAAGGCTCGAACTGTAACTATACAGAACAGTTTTGCACTACAGACATAATTTATGTACAGATCTGCACAAATGACAGAAATTAAAGGGGACCTATAATGCCCCTTTCACAAGATGTAAGTCTCTGGTGTCTCAAGAATGTGTCTGTGAAGTTTCAGCTCAAAATACCTCCTCAGATCATTTATTATAGCTTGTCAAATTTGCCCCTATTTGGGTGTGAGCAAAAACACACTGTTTGTGTGTGTCCCTTTAAATGCAAATGAGCTGCTGCTCCCGGCCCCCTTTCCAGAAGAGGGCGGAGCTTTAACAGCTCACGCTTCGGTTGCTCAACAACAACAAAGCTGGAGAATCTCACGCAGCCAAAATGAGGATTGTCAGTAACGGTGTTCAGCCTTACATTGTTCAAACCGGAGTCGACACTGATGGAGAGACTCAGGAAGAAGTTACAACATTTAGACGTTTCTGAATGGTTAGTGGATAAATTTATGTAGTTGCTGTGGAGTTGATTCAACTCATCCACTAGCATGTGCCGTCATGTTCATCTTTTGTGGTAATGTTGGTAACAACACTCTACTACAACAACTCTTCCTCTTCTCTAAAGCAGCCCAACATGGCCCCGCCCCCTTTGTTGTGTGTTCTCGGGGGCGAGTTTATGTAAATTTTAGGGTTTGTGAGGTTAGTGAAGCTCATTGTAGTCCCTACCAGCCATTTGTTGTAGTCCTTAAACAGAGAATTCTTTAAAAGAAAATATTGAACTTTGAGCGTCGTAACTTTGCAGATGTTGTTTATGCTCAAACAGCAACATTACACACTAACTAAAGTTAAAAAAGTGAAATCATAATCAACCACCTCTTCAAAATATATGGAAATGTATAATAAAAATAATTATGCATTTCAGTTCTGCACAATTTATACACAGAGCAACACAATTTCAAAAATATTTTTAAATTATTAAAAAACAAATACAAATGTATTATTATTATAAAAAATTCTATATTAAATATAAATTTTTTTCAGTTATGTTTAAANATTTTTTTTATTATAAATAATGTTTGTGTAATTTTTTTTAAATTGTATGGGAAAAAAGTATGAAAAGGTGAAAACTTGTATAACACCCAAATTATATTTTGAAATGAAAACAAGCAGAATTGTGTGGTTTTAATGACAGAAAACACATTTAAAAATGATGTAACTGTAATTATAAAACCAGCATATTTCCCCTGATTTCAGCTTGTGCTCTAAACTGATTTCATGGCTCTCTCTTTAACTAATGACGAACCCTCCGGTTGATTTCATTATGTCTAATGGATTCAGAGTAGTTTATAATGGATTCACAGTAGTTTATTGCTTGAGAGCTCCAGTGCAAACTTTCTCTTAAGTATGACCTATTTTATTTATCACTATTGTTGTTGTTTTGTCCTGAGGGAGGATATGTTCCTTTAATGTGTGTGTGTGTGTTTTTGTGTGTCAAAATGAACACTTCACTAAACACCGAATAAAATAAATAAAACCAATTTGCTAGCTCTTTGATTGGGAACTTTATTAGAAACTGCAACATGAAATACATGTTTAATAGAATAGTTTTCAGAATCTGCAGGCAATATGTTTTTAGACCCAGCGTGTGTGTTTCATGACATGAGACTAGTATTAAAGCCACAGGTCATGTTAATTTCCTCCTCGTCTTGTAGCTGACAGTGATAACAGATGGACACGTTATTAGTTTGGTAATGACTTATATATGTTCACTCTTGTAAAAGTCATTCAGTCAAGGTGGACGCTTTAATGCATGTGATGATCTTTTGTGTGTGTGTGTGTATTCATGTTGTAGATTAATAGATAGTTTTTGAGGCTTTGTGTTTGTCCTCAAGGACGGTTTCCTCTTCATCTTGTTTATTTGGGACTGACGGCTCTCTGTTTCTCTTTTAGACTGGGTTGTGTCTCGACTTTGAGCTGTCTGAGATAAATTATGACAGTAGAAGCAACATTTGCATCTTTTTTCTCTTTTTTGGACCCAAGAGAGCTTCTTATGACAGCCATTTGACAGCAAACCGCAATGTTATATTAAATATGTGTGTTTTTACATGTTTCAAACCACTACAATTCAACTGCTGTTTATATGAGCTTTATATGAAAACATGATCGTTCTGTCATCATTTATCAACCCTGATGTCATTTTAAACACAAAAAGATGATGTTCATGCTGCTATTTATCATGATGAAAGGGCTTTCAAGCTCCAAAAGGGACAAAAGACATCATAAAAGTAATGCATATGCATTAATACAAGTTATTTGATGCTTTATAGATAGATTTGTGTCTTACAAAGCAATCATATGCTTAGTTTGCTTAGTCATATGTTTAGAAAACTTCATTCTTTCATTCTGCTCATCTCCTTTTGTGTTCAACAGAAGCCAGGAAACACACCGTGAGTAAATGATGACATGTTTTTCATTTTTAGTTGAATTATTCCTTTAAGGTTGATTACTCGTAAAAAATTCATCCCTTGATTGCTCTGTAAATATGTTGTTTTATAGTTGGCGGGGAGATAAATTACATTGTTCTGGTGTTTATTACGCTGAGTGACGGTTTTATGTGAATGAGAAGCAAGCGAACGAGAACATGATCTCCCATTACGATTACACCAGCGCTGTCTCCGAGAAAAATACAGGCTCATTTCTTCATCAGTACTGCTGAAAATGAGATCTCTGAGGACACCGTGATGTACGGTTTGAAAATGTAATGCTTTTAATATTTGTTTTAGATTAATGACGTCTGAGGACGACATATGATGTACGGTTTGATCATGTTTGTGATAATGAACAAACATAATTACTCCTAGAGAGATGGCACATGGGATGCGTACTGTGAACAATATGCAACTTTTCTGTATGCAAATGATCTGCTACATTTGCTAAAATGTGTAGTATGCAACTGAGCACAAATTGCATGAACTCAATGCAATGCACTCGATTTGACTTTCTTTTAAAACCTTTAAAAGTTCTCACACGGTCTCTTAGCAGTGAAATGCATGTGATATGACATCCAGATAAAGTCAGATGCATCAATATGTCTCTGTTGTGCGTGATGTGATTAACATCGCTCTAAACTGACCCGATTATACGCTGAGCCTCGGGCTGGTTAGTTTAGATAACGCATACTTACAGCATTGTGTCATCTATTATCCGCCTGTTATATAATCCGCTCATCTCAAGGACTCAAATGCAGCACAAAAGCCATTTTCTGCAAAACTACATACTTTCAAAATCAACTTAAGGAAATCTTTAGTGTTCAACGGACGTGCGGCCTTTCAATAGAGTAACTGACAGATACAAAACTATAGTCCTCATGCAATAATAATATTCTTACCTGAGATACTCACCTCCGTGTTGTTCTCCTCATCTCCACTCCACTCCTGTTCTCCAGCATCCTGTAAGAAAGAAACATATCCTTAACTCAAGTTACTCAGCGACTTTATGGTGTGCGTGTGGTTCAACATACCTGCATTAAAGATCTGAAAGTGTGTAGGCCTGCCTGCATTATTATGCTGTTATATTATGATTACATATTCAGTGGCTTAAAATGACAATAATGTCGTTTATCGCAGTTATTTCTGGAACAATATATCACATAACAAAAAGTAGTCATTGTGACAGGCCTAATGTTCAGATAGATAGACGGATGGATGGATGGATGTTCAGATCGATAGACGGATGGATGAATGGATGTTCAGATAGATAGATGGAGGGATGGATGGATGTTCAGATAGATGGATGGATGTATGGATGGATGGATGGATGGATGTTCAGATAGATAGACGGAGGGATGGATGGATGTTCAGATAGATGGATGGATGTATGGATGGATGGATGGATGGATGTTCAGATCGATAGACGGATGGATGAATGGATGTTCAGATAGATAGATGGATTGATGGATGGATGTTTAGATAGATGGATGGATGTATGGATGGATGGATGTTCAGATCGATAGACGGATGGATGGATGGATGTTCAGATAGATAGATAGATAGATGGATGGATGGATGGATGGATGTTCAGATAGATGGATGGATGTGTGGATGGATGTTCAGATAGATGGATGGATGGATGTTCAGATGGATATACGGATGGATGAATGGATGTTCAGATAGATGGATGGATGGATGTTCAGATAGATAGATGGATGGATGGATGTTCAGATAGATGGATGGATGTATGGATGGATGGATGGATGTTCAGATAGATGGATGGATGGATGGATGGATGTTCAGATGGATATACGGATGGATGAATGGATGTTCAGATAGATGGATGGATGGATGGATGGATGTTCAGATGGATATACGGATGGATGAATGGATGTTCAGATAGAAGGATGGATGGATGGATGTTCAGATAGAAGGATGGATGGATGTTCAGGTGGATAGACGGATGGATGAATGGATGTTCAGATAGAAGGATGGATGGATGTTCAGGTGGATAGACAGATGGATGAATGGATGTTCAGATAGAAGGATGGATGGATGTTCAGATAGATAGACGGACGGATGGATGGATGTTCAGATCGATAGACGGATGGATGGATGAATGGATGTTCAGATAGATAGATGGAGGGATGGATGGATGTTCAGATAGATGGATGGATGGATGGATGGATGTTCAGATAGAAGGATGGATGGATGTTCAGGTGGATAGACGGATGGATGGATGGATGGATGTTCAGATCGATAGACGGATGGATGAATGGATGTTCAGATAGATAGATGGAGGGATGGATGGATGTTCAGATAGATGGATGTATGGATGGATGGATGTTAAGATAGATGGATGGATGGATGGATGGATGGATGGATGGATGGATGTTCAGATAGAAGGATGGATGGATGTTCAGATAGATAGACGCATGGATGGATGGATGTTCAGATCGATAGACGGATGGATGAATGGATGTTCAGATAGATAGATGGAGGGATGGATGGATGTTCAGATAGATGGATGGATGTTCAGATAGATGGATGGATGGATGTTCAGATGGATATACGGATGGATGAATGGATGTTCAGATAGAAGGATGGATGGATGGATGTTCAGATAGAAGGATGGATGGATGTTCAGATGGATGGATGTTCAGATCGATAGACGGATGGATGAATGGATGTTCAGATAGAAGGATGGATGGATGGATGTTCAGATAGAAGGATGGATGGATGTTCAGATGGATGGATGTTCAGATAGATTGATTATTTAATTTAAAATATTAGAGCTAAAAAAATGGATAAGTCTGATTTACTACCAGGCTACCATTTTTTGTTTTTAAGTTAGATTGTGAGTCATAATTTTGTTTTTATATATTATATTCTTCATTTTTTATTTTTTCTCCTTTAAGGGACAGTAGAATAGAAACAGGAAGTGATGTGAGAAGAGGACACAAATCGAAAGTCTACTTAAACCTTTTGTAGTTAGTAGTTAGTTAGTCATTTTGAAGTTAGTAAAACTAAAGCAGGTCCAGATGGATTTTCAGCAGTAATTTGGCGTAAAATCTGCAGAATGGATTTAAGCATGTTGAAATCTATTAAATTTAGCTGAGAGTGCTGCATGCGCTCTTATTGGATGCTGGAAGCATCATCAGATTAGCCAGTATATTAAATAAACAATCACTCAAGGGCTGAGAGATGTGAAGAAGTTAAATGATGGATGCTGTAATTCTGCAGAAATCTCATGTGTGCGTCCCGTACAGACCTGAAGATGAACCATCCGTTAGCAGCAGTTTATTTAATAGATGAAGTGCTGTCTTGACAAGATATAAACACAGATCTGTGTGTGTGTTTACACCTCTGAAATCTCCTAATGCTTCTGTAATTCTCATTTTCTGTGGTCATCTCCGCAGCTTTAATCACCGGATCACATTTGTGGTAATTTTCTGCATAAACTAATGGCCAGTTGCAGGTCTGAGCATGTGAATGGTGGATAATTAACGTTGACTGGTGTATGTTGGGCATCAGCGCAGAGTTTCACCCCATGTTCACCAGTAATTGGCAAAATGCGATTTCTCATTCAGGCCGTTTGAATATCTGTTTTCTGAGGGAAAAACATTACGTTTCCTCGCCAATTAGCGTTAGTGGTTGCTGTGAGCGGTAATTTTGTACTAACTGATAAGGTTTTATTAAATTTGGTCTCCATGCAAATGCCAAGGAAATAATCAGCATTGTTCGCTGGTGATGTGTGTGGGATGGTGCAGTTTTTGTGTGCTGTCTAATTGTTGTCTGCTCATCATGCTAATTGCCGTGCTAAACTACAACAGTGTGTTTATTCGTTTATTAGTAGTTTATTTTACTCTGTTTGTGATGGAGTGGCTTGGCAAATGTCACAATCTCCATGTTTTTGTGTCTGAAGCAGTGTTAAGTTAACCATACTAACTAATTACATTTTCAGCTGTGTTTTAATTCAGCTGTATTTTGTCCTAGCTCATGTTTGTCATGTTTGTGCAGTTTTTCTGAAGGCTGAAAGTGAAGTGATATCCAATAATAAAATGTCTCTCACGTAGCGTAAACTGCTGTTTTGTTTGCAACAGTTTATGTAATTGTCCATAAAACCATTTGCAACACTTTACAAAAAAAGTTACAAACTATTTACAAACAATGTGGCCACATTGTTAAGAAATAATTTGTTCCCTTGTTTTATTTAAATCAAATTAAGGGAATGAATTATGAAACTGTGCGCACGATTTACTAAAACACGGGAATTAATTATTATATTGTGCGCACGATTTACTAAAACACGGGAATGAATTATTAAATTGTGCGCACGATTTACTAAAACACGGGAATGAATTATTATATTGTGCGCACGATTTACTAAAACACGGGAATGAATTATTATATTGTGCGCACGATTTACTAAAACACGGGAATGAATTATTATATTGTGCGCACGATTTACTAAAACACGGGAATGAATTATTATATTGTGCGCACGATTTACTAAAACACGGGAATGAATTATTATATTGTGCGCACGATTTACTAAAACACGGGAATGAATTATTATATTGTGCGCACGATTTACTAAAACACGGGAATGAATTATTATATTGTGCGCACGATTTACTAAAACACGGGAATGAATTATTATATTGTGCGCACGATTTACTAAAACACGGGAATGAATTATTATATTGTGCGCACGATTTACTAAAACACGGGAATGAATTATTATATTGTGCGCACGATTTACTAAAACACGGGAATGAATTATTATATTGTGCGCACGATTTACTAAAACACGGGAATGAATTATTATATTGTGCGCACGATTTACTAAAACACGGGAATGAATTATTATATTGTGCGCACGATTTACTAAAACACGGGAATGAATTATTATATTGTGCGCACGATTTACTAAAACACGGGAATGAATTATTATATTGTGCGCACGATTTACTAAAACACGGGAATGAATTATTATATTGTGCGCACGATTTACTAAAACACGGGAATGAATTATTATATTGTGCGCACGATTTACTAAAACACGGGAATGAATTATTATATTGTGCGCACGATTTACTAAAACACGGGAATTAATTATTATATTGAGCGCACGATTTACTAAAACACGGGAATTAATTATTATATTGTGCGCACGATTTACTAAAACACGGGAATGAATTATTATATTGTGCGCACAATTTACTAAAACATGCAAATTATGAATTAGTTGCCAAGGCTATATTTCTCATTTTCATTTAGTTAACTGAATGTACTAATAAATAACTGAAACTAAAACTGAAGTAGAATGAATAAAAACTATATAGACATATTTAAAAAAACAAATCAAAATGACAAACATCAAATTAAAAACTTGAAAATGAAAATGGAAAATATAAAACAAAAACTAATTCAAAATATTAATAAAATAATGGAAATAATCTAAAATAAAATATAATAGTATACTAAAATAACACTGTTTCGTGATCATTTTACGGCTTCCTATTTGTAACAAATTATTTTGTTAAAGTTTGAATAAAAGATTCAATAAAACAACGTCTTAAAAAGATATGGCACCCTGAAGTAGCTTTAGTGTAGTTAGAAGTGCCAAGTTTCAGCTCTACTTCAGATAGCTTCAATGTTATTTGCTAGTTTAGAAATCTGACTCATTTTCACAAATTGTTTCTTGTGTATGAACTGATTAAAAAAAAACAACTTTATTATTTTTCACCGTCATGTTCTTCCAGAGATCCTGTGACATTTTGTTTGCTTTAAACATGTTTTACTAAATGTATATTTGCTCATTTTCAGCCAGTAAGCTTGTGAAACGCTCCAACTTAATCCAGTTCATTGAAAGCGAAACTGACTCAAAAGAATATCGCTCACAGACTTTTTCATTCTAAAAAGGTACCTTGACTGTAGTTGGTCTACTTTATATCACGAGTAGCTTGTTGCTCGACAAATGACAGTTTCTCAGCAGCTTCACGTCACTGCCGTCGATAGATTCATCAGTTAGAGACGTCTGCGCTAAACACAAAGTGACGCGCCAACATGCATCAATAGCTCCACTAATAAAGCTGCGATCCCGGCGCTCCACATGAAAGCCTGCGCTGCGTCAGATGAAGCTGCATACACGAGTTTCCAGCAGTCAGATCAGCTCTCAGCGTTCGCCGCAGACTAATGGGAGTAAACAGGCATGTTTAATGCAGCAGCGCTGCTGACAGGTGGGCGATGTACCTGTCATTCTGTCTCAATCGCCAGTGAACCCTCGCCAATCCCCCGGCAGCGTCGTCCAGGATAATCCAGAAGAGCAGTGCAAACATTTGTATGTCCTGGAGAACAGGGTGGGGCGAAAAATCTCATTTTCTCCTCCAACTTCAAAATCATCCGAGATCATTGTTTTACCCCTTTTTTTTTGTAAAGGCCTTTGTAAACACTTGCTCTGTACTTCCATCTACGTCAAGCGTGACCTTTCCAACGTGATTACGTAATGCGTGGTGCATCACAGAGCAGTACAAGATGAGCATTTGTGGTTAAAAAGTATATAATTTTTTATTTGTTTTAGAAAATGATTGATTGTTTTTCTCGATATGACCCTTATTCCTCGTCTGGGATCATGTAGAGCTCTTTGAAGCTGCACTGAAACTGACATTTGGACCTTCAACCCGTTGAACCCCAGTGAAGTCCACTATATGGAGAAAAATCCTGCAATGTTTCCCTCAAAAACCTTAATTTCTTTTCCACTGAAGAAAGAAAGACATAAACATCTTGGATGACATGTGGGTGAATGAATTAACAGGAAATGAACTAATCCTTTAACAGCTTAATTAAGGCTAACTTTACAACTTCATAAGCTGTTTATATTATTTATGTTTACTGAAATAGCTGTCCGAGACGCGTTTCAGAGATGGCCGGTGGGTGAAATGACTTGCCTTAAAGAGACTTTGAACACAAGTTAGTTGATTTTTTAATTGGAGTCAGATACTGGATAAAATCTAAGAGTGTGTTTCTTTTGTATAATTCATCTGAATCTGTATTTGTCACAGAGACCAATAGTACATACTGTAAGTTTAGAGTCTCTGCTGAACGTCTGAACACAGACCTGCCGCGTGAACCCCAAACCCCGCTGCTCCTACAGGAAGCTATCTTGAAAGAAAACGACTGTGCGTTAATTAACATTTTAATTGCTGTAATTTTCATATGCACGTTTACTCAGCTGTTACATGTGCAGCTGCTTTCATAGTGATAAAAGCAGCTGGAGCTCCTGCTGGAATATTCCTCGATCTAAATGTGTTGTGCAGAAACCTGAAACCTGCACCTGTTTTAGATCTGTTACAAACTGCACTCTTATAAGAGAAGATTCTATATGGAACCTTGAGGGGTTCCGTCATATATAGAATATTTATTGGTTCCCATGCTGGGGTTTTAATTCATTCATTTTTAAAGAGCAGAGTCTGCAAAGCGTCACGAGAGACGGCGTTAAATTACCTCATGTCTCAAAGCACATAATGAACATAAACAAGCTCTTTACTTGTACCACCTGACTGCTGCAGATTCATTTCGCTGTTGATAGTGTTGACACAGAAACACATAAATCCACCTCTGAGGAACAGCTCTGGATAGAACGCCACAAGTTGCCATCTCTTAATTACGGTAGTTATAGTGTGAAATCAACATAAGCTCGTTGTTTTGATTCAGGAGAAACTGTAAAAGGCTGCTGATGATTGTTTGCGGCGCTCGTTGACTGTATAGACCTATTTTGTGTTTGCAAACAGCGATGATGGTTTTTTTGTGGGCGGAGCCTACCTGGATTTGCAGTAGCAGTCTGTGGAAGCCATAGAATAAAAGAATTAAAGTTAATTTTAAGTTTATAATTCACAATTCTGACTTTTTTCTCTCACAAATCCAAGTTTAAATCTCACAATTCTTAGAAGGAAAAACAGAATTGTGAGATATACTCATTATTCTGTCTTTTTTCCCTCGGAATTGCGAGTTTATATCCCACAATTCTGACTTTTCCCCCCTTAGAATTGATATAAACTCACAATTGCGAGTTATAAAGTCTGAACTGGGAGATATAAACACAATTTTTTTTTTTTTTTGCTTTTGATCAACAATTTGCATGTTTTGTCAGCTGATTTTTTTTGTTTTTTTGTTGTCTTAAGAGCTTCTCAAGTAAAGTGCATTGGCCAAAGCATGAGAAATGCAAGCAATGATAATGCAATGCATACTTGAATTTGCATTATGGACTGTGCTTCAGAACACAGCAGCATGTGAAATGTGCTTTCACACACCTGCATAGAGAATATTGTGGATCATTAAGTGAGTTGCTGATTTGAATTTGAGAGTTCAGAAAGAGAGAATGGACTGTTCTGTTTTGATTGTCTCGAGTGCTTCGTCAAATAACAGATGTAACAAATTAAGTCTTAAACGACACTAGATTGCTGATCTGTATTTATTTATTGTGAGTTTATTGTCTTTGCAGACTTTCTTTATCACATGATAACCGTATGATCGACCCGCTGAGCATGTGACCAGTTAACAACATTCAACAAAATTTATTTCGGTCCTCACAGATGATCTTTTGTGATAAATTACAAAATATACATAATAACTGAAAAAGGGGACTATCAACCTTGAAAGGCTATGGTTGTGTTTGTGTCAGTTAAGTGAAGTGAATCATATGTGTGGCCGGGTGAAATGGATTTGTCAAAGTTTGGAGATTTTATCAGGAAGGAAACAGCTTGAAACGACTGGAATGCTGTAAATCACATCCACGCTCTCGCTCAGATCTGCTGTAAACGACAGACGGGCTGTCAACACTTTATGAGGATGCATTAAAAGATGATTTTTAAGATCCAGTTGCAAAATCTGTGATGCTTGAATTCGTCTGACAGCTCATATTACGGACTTGACATGTAGGTGAGGGGACATGATTAATTGCAATTAATTTTGCATGTCGTTTTTATGATTAATTGCATTAAATGAACATGTTAAACTGACAAGCCTAGTATAAAATATATTAAAAATATACAATGAGATGCAAGACTTGTAAAAAAAAAAGTTAAGATGCTCTGAGTTCAATGCAGAGGGAGATATTTTCTTTTACAGAAATCGCTAAAACAAACACCTGGTAGGGACTACAACGAGCTTCTTCCCATGTTGGTGACATCACAAACCCTAAAATTTACATAAACCCCGCCCCCGAGAACACACAACAAAGGGGCGAGGCCATGTTGTGCTGCTTTAGAGAAGAGGAAGAGTTGTTGTAGTAGAGTGTTGTGTAGTTTTACGCCGGACTGCTTCACAAACGAGGGTCAATTCAACACAAAAGATGAACATGACGGCACATGCTAGTGGATGAGTTGAATCAACTCCACAGCAACTACATAAATTTATCCACTAACCATTCAGGAATGTCCTAAAAGTTGTAACTTCTTCCTGAGTCTCTCCATCAGTGTCGACTCCGGTTTGAACAATGTAAGGCTGAACACCGTTACTGACAATCCTCATTTTGGCTGCATGAGATTCTCCAGCTTTGTTGTTGTTGAGCAACCGAAGCACGAGCTGTTAAAGCTCCGCCCTCTCCTGGAAAGGGGGTCGGGAGCAGCAGCTCATTTGCATTTAAAGGGACACACACAAAAACGGTGTGTTTTTGCAAATTTGACAAGCTATAATAAATGATCTGTGGGGTATTTTGAGCTGAAACTTCACAGACACATTGTGGAGACACCAGAGATGTATATTTTAAAAAAATATTTCTATTTAGCTTTTTTTTTATTTCCCTTTTAGTCATTTTAGTACTTAAACTTCTAAAGTTTTTCTTGTAATATTTGTATTCTATTTCAACCATTTCAATTCACAACAACTATTTATATTAGTTTTAGTTTGTTTTAGTTAACAATAACAACCCTGATTTATATTATTTCATCTTAAATTAGAAGTCCACAACAAAAATAGCATGTTTAAAATGATAACTGGCTTAAAAATGCACAAAGCCTTACATTTCTGAAGTAAAATAAGTTTTGTATTTGCTTATCATATATATGACTGAATTATCGTGTCATGTGGTTCTTCAGTAAATTCGTGCATGTGAGCACAGACACATTTTGGATGCTTTTGTGCACATCTGTTGCTGTGAGTAGTTTGGTTGTCGGCTATCTTTAATGTAAAGTGTTGTGATTATGGCTGTCAAATATAGACATGTGACACTTTCAAAATGCCCCTTAAACATTGAGCAACATGTTTAAAGTCCCAGACATACTGCTTTAAAACATGCATGACTTTTTTTCTAAGCAAAACAAGATAATCACTGAGAAAAATGTATTCATGTCAGTTGCAAAGGAAAGTGATTTCAGACAGAACAATTTAGTGTTATTTTAATGAAAAATGTCTCTGCGTACAAATACTCACTCTGTGCTTGCACATATTCATCCGTCAGATCTCTGATCTCTAGAGGTGTATTTTCTTCAGGATAAAGGTGAAAACATTTTGTTACTGTCATTATCCAAACTGAAAATATTCAAGAAAGATAAAATGACATAGTTAAACTTATTTTGTTAGTGTTTCATTATTAAAAACTGCCTTTAAATTGTCAGTCCTAAGAGTGCTATAAACTGCACAGTCCGCTGAGATCATTAAGTACAAATGCAGTTTTATGATAGACGTCCAAATAGCGTCGGGTTCTTTTCATTTGCAGAAAAGCACCGAATGGCCCTTCAAAGGCAATTTGCTCTTCCATTTCTATTCAATCGGTGTCATTAACGTGACTGAAGCACAATCATCTTCAGCCTCCAACTCTTACTGGAGAAAGTGCTGCTGCGTGAGGAGGTGCTGAAGCTGAGTGACGTCTGCGGTGTGTTTTAGACCGTCTTCCTGAACATGTCACATGATTCTTTTTGTTAAATTCATGACTAAAACTCTTCTTTTACCTGAAAGTGTGATGGGTTTGTCAAAAGTTTTGTTCATTACCTACTGTTGTTTTTGACAACTCAAGTGAAAGTGAAGTGACATGTGGCCAAGTATGGTGACCCATACTCGGAATTTGTGCTCTGCATTTAACCCATCCAAGTGCACACACACAGTGAACACACACCCGGAGCAGTGGGCAGCCATTGCTGCGGCGCCCGGGGAGCAGTTGGGGGTACGGTGCCTTGCTCAAGGGTCTCACCTCAGTCGTGGTTTTGAGGGTGGGGAGAGCGCTGGACATTCACTCCCCTCACCGACAATCCCTGCCGGACCTGAGACTCGAACCCATGACCTTCGGGTTACAAGTCCGACTCTCTATCCATTAGGCCACGACTTCCCCCAATTATAATTATAATATATAATATAAAATATATACAAATCTGATGAAAAGTTCGGTTTTTGACAACTCTAGTGTAAGATATAATATAAGATATATAAAAATATGTTCAAACATTCAGTTTTCAACAACCCAGGTATAATATATAATATAAAATATATAAAAATCTGTTAAAAAGTTCAGTTTTTGACAACTCAAGCATAATATATAATATAAAATGTATGAAAATCAATCCAAAAGTTCAGTTTTTGACAACCCAAGTATAATATATAATATAAAATATATATAAATCTGTTAAAAAGTTCAGTTTTCGACAATCCAAGTATAATATATAATCTAAAATATATAAAATGATGAAAAGTTCAGTTTTTGACAACTCTTGTGTAAGATATAATATAAAATAAATACAAATCTGTTCAAACATTCAGTTTTCAACAACTCAAGCATAATATATAATATAAAATATATACAAATCTGATGAAATGTTCAATTTTTGACAACCCTAGTATAGTAAATAATATAAAATAATTGTTGTATTATTTTTATTTCAAATTAATATTTTATTTTATAATATTTTGATGTAGCTTTTATTTATAGGCCATATTTTCAGTTTTTTATTTTAGTTTGAGTTTTAGTAATTTTGTCATTTCTTAAAAAAAAATTAAAAATATTTCTATTACATTTGAATTTTTTGGTTTCGGTAATTTTACTTCGACTTCAACTAAGAGTACTTGTTTGAAGCGTGTTTTGCCGTGTGAATTCAGATGCACGCGGTGTCCTCCTGAACTCGTCTCATGCATCGTTTTGTTAAATTCATGACTAAAGACTCGGCATGCGCTGCTACAAGCCTCTTTTACCTTAAAGTGTGATGGGTTTTGCTCATCACCTACTCAAAACGGTTTGGAAAGTCTGTTCAAAAGTTCAGTTTTGTGGTTCAAGAACACTCAAGCAGTCCAGACCAGCAGAAGCACTCAATGTCCTCGCTGAAATTCCCAAGTAGCCCTGGATTTTGTGGAGGCATTTGGCCGGCGCGGGAGTCTCGGTGCCTGACGTGTTGGCTGAACGTGCGCTGATAAGAGTGGGACGGGCTGCAGGCTGCTCTCGCTCCATGCATGAGGAGACCGCGCTCCTCTAAGCCAGATTCACCAGCTCCGAGCCACAGAAGTGGAACAGGAAGAGGTCTCGGAACTAATGGCCGTAATTCCCTCTGATTCCCTTTAGACACGCCACTGAAAGTCTATGATTGCTATATGGACCATTTTCACAGACTGTGAGGATGCGTTTCCACACTTATTAACATCGGAAATTGTAAAAAAATATATTTTCATTTAAAAAAAATAAAATAATTATGTACACTACCAGACAAAAGTTTGGACAAATTAAGATTTTTTAGTTTTTCAAGTCTCATGCTCACCAGCGCTGCATTTATTTGTTAAAAAATACAGTAAAAATAGTGAAATTTTATTATAATTCAAAACAGCTGTTTTCTATGTGAATATATAGTAAAGTGTAATTTATATCCAGTGATCAAAGCTGAATTTTCAGCATCATTACTCCAGTCTTCAGTGTCACATGATCTGGCGTTGTTCGAGAGTCATTAGGAGCTCGTATCGATCGCTCTGTCTCAGACTGCACACGTGATGTTTCTCTTACTGCACTTTTAATTGCTTTAATTAGACAGTGTTCTGCTGAAGGAGATTAATTGGCCGGCTGTGTTCGGGATGCTGTTGTTTGGTTAAACACAATGCCAATAGTGATCCATGGATCAATTCCCTACAGATTACCAGGGAATGAGCAGAACACAGCTTACTTTGTAGAGGAAATATGTAAACTAATATGGTGAAATGCATCATTGACATTTTACAGCACACTGTCAGCCGACAGTACATCATCTCGCATAATCTTACCGTTTTAAACAAGATTTATTATTTTATTGTATTATTTTGTATATTGTAGTTTATATTTTATATATGATTTTTTTTATTATTATTATTATTGTGATTATTCTTTTTTAAATTGTTTAATAAATAAATTTTATTTAATAAAATATATTTATTTATA
>RJVU01042594.1:1305779-1316753 GCA_003731715.1 Anabarilius grahami
TGCATTGAAGTGGTTAATAGACTCAAAGTGTGGCCAGTTTTTTGGTCCCTTCATAATTCTCATACTTGCATCTGTATTATTTCCTATTTTCGAATAAGAGTAAAATCATCAAAACTGTGTAAATATTCCTCATTCTGTTGGTCTTGACTGTTAATATACATCTGAGGTTTCTCATATATTCCAAACCCTTGAATGCAGTAATAAATAGCAATAATAATAATTATCGTGTTGTTGCAGCTCACTGACCTCTCGTCACGTTTGTTTATGTATAATGAACGCTGTATAATGATCTTCAGTGTATAACGAAATGAAAATGCACGGTGCATTTCTTTAAGCGCCAGCGTGAGTAAAATGACCTCGTAATTAACCTTACAAACAGATCCGTCTGTGCTTCTGCCGAGATGAAATACATTTAATATATAACGGTCAGAACTCACGCACCTGAGGTGATTAAATAACGAGAAATGTAAAAGATAAAGTTTATTTAGATAAGCACTTCAGTGTAGCAAATTGGGAATCAATAATTTAAATGATAAATTTCAACATTAAAGCAGAAGACAATATAGTGTGGCTTAATTTAATTAAATTATTCTGTGATCTCATTCTGTTTTAAGTACAGCTAAATCACTGCAGTTTACTGAATATGAATCGCCTTTTAAGTTAATGTTCAAACAGCAGCACTGGCTGGACATTACATCACCTAATTAATATTCATGAGCCCGGCTGATATATGATGTCACCCTGATTTGAACAGTAAAGTCGCATCCCAGCAAATATAAATATGTTTTAGGGATTGTTTGTTAATGTATTTTTGAATGTCCAGTTTTGAGAACATTATTAAAGACCAGATAACTTTGAACGAACATTAATGTTACTGGAAGAACGTTTGTTCATAACTTTGAGAGAACCTTGACAGAACGTTCCCTGGTAGCTGGGGTTATTTTTTCATCCCATCATCTGAAAACTTTTTGTCAGTTCTCTGATGTGACCTTGGGACGCGGTGGTTTTGTCGTGCCACGCGGGGTGCCAGGACGGTTTTCCGGCCGTATCTCCTTGACATTCATTCATCTCCAGGGTCATTCTGTAGGCAGGAGCGCCGCTGCGGGACACGAGAGACACTGATCAGTGACCTGTGTCTCATCTGCGTCTTTCTGCCCCATATTATTCTAGTCACACTATCTTACTTGAAGGGAATTTAATTTTTTAAAAGCCAAAATACATCTGTCTGTCTGTCTGATGCTAGTGTTGCATAAAGTCTCAGTAATTAGCGGCTGCTCGTTTATTCTCTTTGAAGACTAATCACATTAGTTGAGCACAAGCACTCCTGTTAAAGTGCTCTACAAGATAAAGAAAAACAGAGAAAGGAGACGTTCAGAAACATCCCACACACCTCCTGCCTTCAGATTAGATGTCCAGACGCACTTTGATTTGAAAAAATATCTGCTGAAGAACAGGGACGATTCTAGGATTTCAATATTATATGTATGAGTCATTGACGAAAAAGGTTTTTAAAAGTGTAAAAAACATAATTGAGATAAAATTGAGATTAAAAATGAGATTATGTGGCTTTTATTATCAATTAATGCTGCTTTAGTCATTTTTTACTAGATGGACAAAATTTGTCTCCAAAAAAGTCATTCGGTTTAACCAAAATTTCGGTTTTACCGAATGACACTTTTGGTTGTACCGATTGATGATATTTTCAAACGATGCTAACAGGCTGATATCTAGCAAAAGGACAATCAAACATTTTATATTTAGTACAAGTTTTTAAAATATTACAACATTTTCCATGTTTTATAGCGGTTGTACCGAATGACCTGATGTTTCGGGACATGATCAAGTGAAAACATGAATTTTTCAAATAATTAAAAGAGTTATTTACTTTGCTTCATGACCATGTGATCCTTTGCAGGTGTCTGAATGATGTCACATCCTTCACATGGCTTTCCTGTAGCTCAGTGGTTAGAGCATGGCACTAGCAATGCCAAGGTCATGGGTTCGATCCCAGGGATTGCACATACTCGGATACAAATGTATAGAATAATGCAATGTAAGTCGCTTTGGATAAAAGCGTCTGCCAAATGCATAAATGTAAATGTAAATGTAAATATTGACCACATGACTTGATCCAAAATAGTCCCTTTTTATTGGTTACTCCGAATGACATCAATGAAATTCATTTTTCCGGACATTCTTTCTCATAACAAAGCAGCGACTTCTACACATAATTTTAACACCATGTTGATATATGATGTTATAAAATCATGCCAGAATAAAAAATATATACATTTATTACATTTTTAAGATATTTTAATCACAAATTAACGGTTGGACGGTTAAACCGAATGACCTTTTGACACTTCAGCTGGCCAATATGGGAATAATGAATATTAATATATGAGCAAGGAGAAAATGACAACAAACTCCCAAGCATGACCCTTTAACAAAAAAAAAATACTGCACCATTGACTTTAGAGAACGTTTTTGTTGGTCATAAAGCCCTCCTAAAATGGGACTAGTGCCTCCCCTACTTAAGGAAATGGTTCGTCCATTCTGTATGTTTCTCTGTAGTGCTTCTGTGTGCTGTAATGCAGAAGAAAATGAATCATGCAGATGGGCGTCACATATTGGCGGCACTTTGAGTGTCTATGCAAATGAGAAGATGATGTAATTCATTCATTTGTTGTCCTCCGTTTCTTCGTTCCAACATGTTGCTGTCTCAATGTTTAGCACACATTCCTTCAGTGTTCCTTCAGTGAATAACAATATGCAGAAAATATTTTGATAAATTAAGGCCTTTAAAGTCGCCATCAGTAAAATATGTGTTTTAGGTTATGGGTTTTGAGTTTTGATATTTGGGATATTGGGCTAGTTTTATTATGCAGACCTGGCAACCCTGCCTTCAATCGATATATATATATATATATACACACACACACACACACACATATACACAGGGCCTAAAATGAACACTTGCCAAGTGCCAAATGCGAGTAAAAATCGGCGGTAAAAAAACATATTTTTTTTTATTATTTGTTCTTATTTTATTACTGACTGTTTGCTTGTCTTTAATAATGTTTTAAATGTAGTCTAATGGTGCGTTCACACCGGACGCGAATGAAGCGGTAAGCGCGAGTGATTTACATGTTAAGTCAATGCAAAGACGCGAATTGACATCTTGCGGCGCGATTCGCGCGAATGAAGCGGCGCGAATGACGCGGCGCGGATTGAGCGATTCGGGCGTTTGACGCGATTCGCGCGAATCGCGCGAGTTGAAAAATCTGAACTTTGGCGAATTTCCGCGCCGCGTTAACCAATCAGGAGCTTGCTCTAGTAGTGACGTGACGTAGCGAGCTGAGGCAGAAATTCAAAACAACATGGAGGACAAAATCATCGTCGCTGTACATCTTCATACATTTATAGAAACAGAAATAAAAAGGATCGTGTTTGAAAGAAAGTGAGTGAGGAGGTCGGACAATCTGATAAGTTGTAAAAAACGGTCTTTACTCAATTTGAGCTATATATATATATACATATTAAGACTACAAGCCAACTAAAGACTACCAATTGAGCTTATTCGCTGTAATTTACAATTATTTCCCCACCGAAGTTGTGTTTATTCAGAGGAAGTGTGCAGAAAGCAGTGGGAGAGTCTGGGACACATAAAGGAGCGGGAGAGCCCCTCTCATGACGCGAATTCGCGTCTGTTGTGAAGGGATTTTCACGCGCGAATGAAGCGAATGTCACGCGCGAATGAAGCGAGTAAACTCAAAATGTTCAAGCGTCCAACTACGCGCGAATAGCGCGATTTATTCGCGCAAGTCGCGTCCGGTGTGAACACAGCATTAGTAATATTAAAATTTTTACTGGCATCTAAAACTTTCATGCCCGGTAAAAAATATTTCTGTCCGGTAAAATTTCTTAAGTCACCGGCCATTGACAGGTGTGGCAAAAAGTTCATTTTAGGCCCTGTATTTTTTTGTTTCAAACAGATTCTCCCACGATTCTGAATAGACAACTAAACAAAATAAAGTCATTTAAATGAGGTTCTGACAAATCTTAGTTGTTTGTCAAAATGTCTGTTTTTGAACGAATCTCTTGAATGAATGATTCAATGACAAAAACATTTTCACTTGTCGCCACCTGCTGATTGTAATTGATACAATCTTTATTAGAAGCTACAAGTTACTTAACTCTATTTTGATCACTACCATAGACATCAGTGTTTATATCTGAAGTATAAACTTTAATCCCAGTACTTCTGTGATAATTTGAATTATTTTAACACAGAAATACTGATACTGTCTGGCTGTTTGTGAAGCTGTTTTATACCTATACATGACAACGGCTCCCTCTGGATCTGAATGTTCGCTGTGATCGTACTTGTCAAAGGTTTAATAGCTGTCATTGCTGATTAAGATTGTGTGGGTGTTTGAATCGAGATCGCAACCTTTTAACGATTAATTGAAATGTCACAAACAACATGTCTTCAGTATCTCAAATGTTTCTTGTAGACTGCAGTGAAATCAAATGTAGACTCTCAAATGGAGTCTCCTGGTTTTCAAACATTTTTGAACATTCCGTCTCCTTTTCTAGGATCTGATTTGCTAAGATACCAAAGACAGAGATCTCGATATCAACTCAAACATTTCTCATCATATTAATTTTATAGCTCTACACTCTTACTGGATGATGACTAGTAACTTGTAGTAGAAACATCTGAGAAAAAGTCTCATAAATAAGACTCCCGAGTTCTGAAAGAGCAGCTTCTGAGCAATAACATTTGGTGCACAAGCATCAAAGAGGAAGGAATCACAGAAGTCAGAGGCACCAACATAAATAAACAATAAAACAAGGTCAACCTTGTTTTTTCCCTCTTTTTCCTTTCTGTCAGCGGCTGCATTGGAGACGAATGAGGAAATACAAATGTCACACATGTCGATAAGTCCAACTAAATGCCACGGTGCCATAGAAATGTCATTCCTCACTCATTACCGGCTTCCATTGAAGCACGACGTTCCCTAAACGCTCTGTTCTGACGCTGTTAACCACACACACACACACACAGCTCATTAAAACATTAAACGGCTGTTCTTCCAGGCCCGTGTGTCAGCGTCCAGGTCTATTTCAGCTCCTCTGATGTTTGCTCAGGTTGTCACGGATGACATTTTCCCACGGCGGGCGGACGGATAGGCATTTAGCATGCGAGCGCCGTCTCCTCAGCGTTGAGTAATGAATAAGTGGAGGGTGGGCGGAAAGCGTTTCACCCCACAGCAGAATTCAGCGCAGCCGTCCTGTTAGTAAACAGATAATAGCGCGGTGAAATCTCTGTTCGGCTGTGAGGAGGAGCAGGAGAGACACTCAGAGGGGTGTTAATGCACAGTCACATCAGCTGTGATCACACTGAATCTGGCAGAGAAACAGAAATATACAAGAATTAAACTGGGCAGATTGCTAATGGATACATTCGAAGTGTTAACCTTGAGCGTGTGCATTTTAATGCAGAGCTTGTACTAGACACCTAGCAACCACTAAGAAACAAGATAAATCCACTCAGAAGTCTTTAGCAACCACCAAGAACACCTTAGCAACCACTAAGCAGTAGAGATGTTCCGATACCCCTTTTCTATTCCCAATACCGATTCCGATACCTGAGCTCAGGGTATCGGCCGATACCGAGTACCGATCCGATACCTGGGTGTGTATCTGTATATACTACTAGCCCTGTATGAAATGATAGAATTATTTTTAGGCCTGTGTATTGCCAAGAATTTTGTACAATACGTATCACGATACAGGGATTACGATACGATATATTGTGATATATTGCGATATTGTAAGAAAGGCGATATATTGCGATATTTCTTTTTTTGTTTTTTTTTAGAAAAATATAATTTAAAAACGGTCATAAAGAACACACAACCATATGCATTAAACCTGACAAGCAACTTTATTTTAATCAATACAGTATCTGCATTTATATCACTAATCACTATTTTGTGCAATCTAAGTAAAGGGAAAATAGTAAAGTGACTGCAGGATTCTTTATGTGTATGTATTAAAGGTTCACAGTATAGCAGTTTTTAATTTCTAAACTATTTAACAACAGAAAGTGCATAGTCCATTCCATGACTGAATGACTGTTTTATATTTAATACTGCAAAGCTGTTTTCTTTAATAACCAACAAGATATAGAGTCAGAACTCCTTAGCAACTTAATAGCAACCACTAAGCAACAGGATAAATACACTCAGAACTCCTTAGTAACCACATAGCAACCACCCAGACCATCTTGACAACCACTAAGCAACAAGATAAATACACTAAGAACTCATAGTAACTACTGAGAACACCTTAGCAACCACTAAGCAACAAGATAAAATGCACTTAGAAGCCCTTTGCATTGGGATTTTCACAGCTTTTTATTAAAAATGTTGCTGTTTTTAGCAAGTGTTAATAAAAATTCATGAAGCTAGAATAAAATGTTTTTTTATTTTGGTTGTTTGTTCAAAAAAAAGAGGCTCTGTTCTTTCTTTTGATATATTGCATGTTCAGATATTCATACAAAATATTCTGGGGGTCATGAAAATTTTATCAAAATGATCAAAATGCTGGAGGCAAAGAGTTAAAAATGGCAAACTATCAGTTTGTAAAGTTAAATCAGCTGTCAAACAAAACACCTGATATTATCCCTTTTTTCATAAACTATCCTAATCAGACTGATCATTGATGCTGGTGCCAATATGAATATATTTTCATTTTGTGTGTTCATTTTCTGCTTCTTTTCATGTTCCGCTAATGATGGGTGTGATTTTTCAACGTTTTCATCATAAAATGATCATCACGACCTTCGATTCCTTCTGCCTCAACTGTCCCAACTCATTAGGTAAGTGGCGATTTCTCAGTTCAGCTGTTGGGAACATACCTGCAATGAGTTGCTTTTTGGCGAAATTCGCCGTTTCGAATCAAAATATGCCATTTATGTGAATCGTATAGATTCAGAGGGGTGAGGTTGAAATTGCAAGCAGAATAAACCTCACAATAATTGGAAATGGGCTACTTTCCCATATACTGGAGCTAGACCATAGATGTCACTCGAGCTATTGATCTTTTTAGGCCCTCTTTAAAGGGGACCTATTACGCCACTTTTACAAGATGTAATATAAGTCTCTGGTGTCTCCAGAATGTGTCTGTGAAGTTTCAGCTCAAAATACCCCACAGATAATTTATTATAGCTTGTCAAATTTGCCCCATTTAGGTGTAAGCAAAAACACGCAGTTTTTGTGTGTGTCCCTTTAAATGCAAATGAGCTGCTGCTCCCGGCCCCCTTTCCAGAAGTGGGCGGAGCTTTAACAGCTCGCGCTTCGGTTGCTCAACAACAACAAAGCTGGAGAATCTCACGCAGCCAAAACGAGGATTGTCAGTAACGGTGTTCAGCCTTACATTGTTCAAACCGGAGTCGACACTGATGGAGAGACTCAGGAAGAAGTTACAACTTTTAGAACATTCCTGAATGGTTAGTGGATAAATTTATGTAATTGCTGTGGAGTTGATTCAACTCATCAACTAGCATGTGCTGTCATGTTAATCTTTTGTGCAAATCCAGTGAATTCTTAAAAAGAAAATATCTCCCTTTGCATTGAATTTTGAGCGTCGTAACTTTACAGATGTTGTTTATGCTCAAACAGCAACATTACACACTAACTAAAGCTAAAAAAGTGAAATCATAATCAACCACCCCTTAAGCAGATTGCACCCGCAGCAGATTGCTGTAGCACCTCAGGGTGTAGTGTGGAGCGCACTTAAACCGATCATCTCTTCCTACTAGTTATAACATGAAATAAACAAGAATGAACATCAGAAGGTATGTTTAAAGATACAGTACAGCTTACTGAAATTAATCATGTCTCATGCAATCACCGAATCAGTGTTTCAACCGCGGAATAAAATAATCAATAAAACAACTTGTAAACAGTCACATTAACCTCAGAAAAGCCATTCAATGTCCAAAAACTCATTATTAATTGTGAGAATGCATCAGAATCAGGACCTAAAATTAACAGTCGCCAAGCGGCAAATGCGAGTACAAATCTGTGATTCGGTTTTTATGAATTCTAGCAATGCATGAACGTAAACGACGCTCGGGACAGTTGACGGGCCTGCGCTGCATTGTTATGAAAGCTTAAGCCTTGACAATTTATATTCAAACGCAAGAAGACATGAAATGGGACTCATTTCGTTACTCGCCCAAAAAGCCGCGTCTCAGGCAGCGTGCGAATACTAAACTGAGCTCTCTTTTATGTCTTCTTTCACTTGAGCGGACAAATTCAAACACAATTATGTCAAAACATAGTGAGTATCCTAGGAAACATAGTCGGTTATGTTAAGTGAACGTAAACAGTTGAGAAAGTAAACACATAGTACAGTATCAGTATATTGGATCCGTCCATTCACTCTTAAAGTGACAGCAGCCTAATATTCCTGCTGCTGACTGCGTTTTTAATGTTAATTAAACAAAAAAGGGCAAAGAAAAATCACTTTTTGTTTATTTGTTTATTATTATTATTTGTCACTTTATTTTGGAAGCTTGTTTCCACTGAATAAAAAAAAAAAGGTAATTGCAACTTTTTATCTCAATATTCTGACTTTTTTTCTTGCAATTGCGAGTTATAATGTCAGAATTGCAAAACATAAACACACAATTGCGAGAAAGTCAGAATTGTGACTGTGAACTGTGACTTTATATCACACAATTCTGTCTTTATAACTCGCAATTGTGAGAAAAACAGTCAGAATTGTGAGATAAAATGTTGCAATTACCTTTTTTATTTTTTATTTAGTGGCGGAAACAAACTTCTATACTTCATACAGTGAAGACTATGCAGTTGTTTTACATTTGTTTACTTTATAAAATTTCTGTACCTAAAAACTAGTCAGACCTGCCTGAAAAACAAGAGGAGGGACCACAGACCAGATCTCACGCTGTATCAATATTCTGATTACTTTCGTGCGACTGATCAAGCTAGAATGAGTATAAATAAAATAATAAAAATGCTTTTTCTGTGTCCAGCTAATACTAATGCAAAAACTGACACTTCAATTTAACTTAACAAAAAACAATCTTAACTTTGAAAATATGTAGTTTCTAATTATGTCTAAATATAGGCTATATCAAAATGCAAATTAAATTATGTCTGAAAGCAATGTACACAGCCATTTATATAGGGCTATACAGTCGTCTAGTGGTTACACCTTGTTATTACAGATGATAAATGGTTCATAATTTAAAGATAATATTAGTACTGTAAAATCCCCTTATATAGCCAGTCCTTATTTCTGTTTCCTCTATTAAAAGCCAAAGAGCTGAGTGTCTCCACAAAATCTGAAAGCAACTGGACACAGAAGACACATTTGAAACGTGTGATAATACCAGGTGTAATGGTAATGCGTCTCAGGTGATCAGATCACAGAAAACGCATCTGAATACCAGGTGGCATTCTCTCGCTCGCTCCATTTCTGGAATATTGTATATAATTTGGGGGGTGAAGGCCTCTAGAAATCCCTGAGCCTAGGGGCCCGTGTAGACCTTAATCCGCCCCTGATTGGCAGGTGTGGCTAAAAGTTAGTTTTAGACCCTGACCAGAATGCTTAGTTTCCATGTTAAAATCACAAAAATGTTCTCTTAGGGGACGATGCTCCCAGACCCCCCTACAGGGATTTATAATTCATAAACATCACCTTTTTCACCTCTTGTGAGTTTGCAGGTCTGTGGGAAAACCTCAGAGAAACGCAGCCTCACCGCACGTCTGTGCTGTATTAGCATTCAGTCGATTTACAAATCCAGAGTTCATTTGCACTATAATTCCCATAGCTTGTCATGGCACAAATTGAACATTCAGAGCGGTCCACTCGCTTCCAAATGAATTATGTTGCTCAGATACATGCAACACAAAGTCTTTCCCCTTCTGGATTAGAAAACAACATTGTTCCTCAAATCTCTATTTGGATTCAGCGCTCAGAGATTGTTTCGGGCTAATTCATCTGACGTTTTTAAGAGAGCTCGGTGCGTTTGCGCCTGGCCCCAGAAGCCCTGTCTTTGCCCCAGGCTGATGTTTGAAGACGTCACGGTGGCTAATCCTGTTACGGGATTGCTGGCGCTATTGTCCGTTTATCGCTTCTGCTTTTATTCGTTCAGCTCGCATCCGCACCTTAGTGTCAGAGCGTAATGCGATCACGTTCACCGGCTTCCAGCTGCCAGAACAATCGGCAATATTACAGATGTGCTTCATCAGAAAACACGAGGAACTTCGGAAAAATCTTTAGTCTTTAATGGCAGAGTGACATTAACCAGATGACTTTTTGTGAGTGAATTAGTGAGTGTTTATAAAATGTCACGGATGTCTATTGACATTAATACAGTGGCACCTGCGGAGCTTTTAAGATATTTGACGGTCCTATTAGCATTTTTCAAAGAAAAAGGGCATGAAAATTCTTAAATGGACTGGTTGTTTTTCCACAAAGGATCAGTGAAAGAATGTGGATATTATATACTACTGTTCAAAAGTTTGGGGTCAGTAAGATTTTTATTCAGCAAGAATGCATTAAATTCATCAAAAGTGACACTAAAGACATTTATAATGTTACAAATGATTTAATTTCAAATAAATGCTGTTCTTTTGAACTTTCTATTCATCAAAGAATCCTGAACACAAATGAATCAAGGTTGATAATACTGAGAAAGAAGTCATCATATTAGAATGATTTCTGAAGGATCATGTGACACTGAAGACTGGAGTAATGATGCTGAAAATTCAGCTTTGATCACTGGATATAAATTACATTTTAATATATATTCTCATAGAAAACAGCTGTTTTACATTGTAATAATATTTCTTAATATTACTGTTTTTTCTGTATTTTTGATCAAATAAATGCAGCCTTCTTTCACAAACATATATATATATATATATA
>RJVU01042594.1:1338040-1352106 GCA_003731715.1 Anabarilius grahami
CCGTCACATCCCTAGTTCTGACAAAATGTTAATTGCTGCCATCCTTTAAAATGTTTGAATGAATGATTCAATGACTCACTCAAAAATACTTCACTTAGTTCATTACTGGATGAATCAGTGTTTTTGAATGAACCTCTTGAATGAATGATTCAATGACAAATACCTTTTTTAAGAGTCACTTGTCGCCACCTAGTGGCGTAATGATGTAATTCATAAAAGCTTTATATTTTAAGCGCCAATTTACTTTCAAAAGGTGATTTGCTCTATTTTGATTTGCTGCCATAGACATCAGTTTGTTTTTTATCTCAGTATTTCTGTGATAATTTGAATATATGTAACACAGAAATAATGACACTGTGTGGTTAAAAAGACTGTTTGTGAAGCTGTTTCATATCTAAACATGACAACGGCTCTTATCGCTGAAATTTAAGAATGAGATCGAATTAAGATCACAATCTTTTAATGATTAATCGTGCAGCTATACGATGAATTGTAATATGGTAGTTAAGCAGCGAGTTCCGATGTTGTATGGGAAACACACCCCAGATTAGTCTGTGGGCAGGGAAAGCATATTTCCACATGGACTAGTGTGCTGATTGTTTACATTAGCAGTGGTTTATGGCTGTTATTGCATATACATCAGTTGCTCCCAATGTTCCTCATTTGTAAGTTCCTGTAGATGCTATGTGATGGTTTCTTATGTATTGTTGGTTGCATCACCAGGCCTTCACTGACACAAATGTTGTTTCAAATGCTTTATTGTTGGTTGTTTGTTCTCTGCTAACTGCTGTTGTAGACGGCAGACGAGCACTTCTCCAGAAACAAACAGGACAAGAGGCTGTTTGTAAGCCATTACGCGCCTCCACATCACTCGTGGGTTAGTGACTCTTGCTCGGGTGTTAAGTGGTTTGAAGTGAACAAGCGCCGAGGGCAGCGTCTCATAAGCACCTCCACTTCCAGCAGGAACACATCTGAATCACAGGAACAGGTGTGTGTTTGTGAGCTCTATTTTTAGACCGCAGAGGAAACAAGAAGTTTAGTGACATTTCATTTACAGGAATGTTTTGACCTTCAAAAAACTTTCATCTTGTGCTAAATTAGCTCGTCTGAAGCTTGGCAAGTAGAGTTTTTGACAGAACAGCTGCTTTCCAAAAAACACTGTATTAGTTTCACTTGTTTGTCTATGTAGAGTAAGTTTAGTGTTTCTGATTCTCATATATTATCTCATATTTATAGATCATTGTGTGTGATGTGTAGTTGGTCCAATTCTCACTATTAACTAACTGTTAACTACGACTTTTGCCTCAATAAACTCCTAATTGGGGTCTCACGGTATACTGGTACTAAGGTAGTATCACAATACTGAAGTAAGAGTGTTGTTTTTGTTTAGTTTCTGAATGAATCCATGTTTTTTAACAAATCGGGCGAATCACTGATTCACTAAGCCAATCATAAAAACATTAATTTGCTTCGTTCCTGAATGAATCAGCCATTTTGAACGAGTCGGTTGAAAGATTCAGTGACTCAATCATTAACACTTGCTGCCCCCTACTGGCAGCTTTAGTTTCGCATCTAAAAGTAGGCCTATTATTTCATATTTCTATATTCAGAGTTTTATATTTAAAACAATAATCTCATGACATTATTTATGTAATTGTAGTGCAAATGTATAAATACCACATCTAAATGTCACTTCATGCAGCTTCTGTGCTACTGTGAATTTAGTTTACACTAAAATTTACTTGGGAAAATTGTTTCTACACCAATTTTTTTTCAGTGTACTACTCTAGAATTGCTCTTTTTGAGTTTTGACAGTTACAGTATGTTTTCATGAACTTTTATCTCAAACATTAAAAGGAAAATGTTCCTTGTTTTTTTAGGCCTTGTAAATATAGTGTTGGTTTCATGTTTCTGGTGATCCAAGCACTCTACAGCAGATCCAGCAAGAACTGATGACACGTTACGTAGATCAAACACTCTTGAAAACGGTTTTTCATGCTCTTGTAACTGCGATGTGCATAACGTTCCCGCCAGTGCTGTTTTATATTTATATGCACATATGCCTTTCATGTGTGTGTGTGAGTGTGTATAGGCATGAATGTAAAGTGAAATTGAAGAAATGAGGTGTACCAACCCAGTAATTATAGTGTTCTGCAAACATGTCAGGTTTTCATGGTGGTTTCAGCGAGGTGGTAGGTGTAATTTATTCTATTCCATAGTGCCAAAATGAAGCCTATCAAGAAGATTTACCACCGCTTAAANAAAAAAAAAAAAAAAAAAGGAAATTCAAAGGAAGCGGAACATGGTGGCGGCAAGTCGGTGGATTTCATTCGGGAGTCTTAGGGAAATAAATTTAGTATGTTTGCCATACGAAACTCTAGAAACTACAAATCTTCTTATCTGTAATCCTGTTCTACATAAAACACGCTTTAACACTTCAATACGCCGCTTTAACACAAAAATATCTCCCACTAAAGCAATGCAGCAGAGGGACTTTATTATAAGAGCGAGATCTTTCAGCAGCTGTTGAATACACACGTCTAATCCAGCAGATTATGAGCAGATAATGATTTCACAGAACAGCAAAGCCGCAGCGAGAGCATCGAGTGGTTTATAAGAAGCGTTTGAAGAGAGGGGTCTTTTACACTTCCACATGTGCATCGTGAGCTCGTTGATGAAACTGATTAGTGATGTTGTTTCTGTTGCACAGAGTCAACATGCATTCAAAACGGACTCTGTTTACATATTGTGAATATTCGTGCTTTTGAGGCTTTGTTTCTGTTAGCTCTTTCATGCATGAATTATGATAACCTCAGTCAGTATTTTTTTCCTTTGCGTTTTTATTGCTCTTAGGGCACGAAAACATGTTTATGGTTTTAACTAAAGAGATACTGTATTAAACATAATACAGTAATAACACAGCAACACCTAATCATTACGTAATTAGATTACTTTTTGATGTTATGAGTAAAGTCATGTATTACAAGTAACGCGCATTACATAATCAGATTACTTTTTAGATGTTACGAGTAAAGTAACGCATTACAAGCAACATGCATAATGTAATCAGATTACTTTTTAATGTAATGAGTTAAGTAACACATTACAAGTAACATGCATTACGTAATCAAATTACTTTTTTGATGTAACAAGTAATGCATTACAAGTAACGTGCATTATGTAATAGATTACTTTTTAGATGTTACGTGTAAAGTAACGCATTACAAGTAACGTGCATTACGTAATCAAATAACTTTTTTGATGTAACAAGTAATGCATTACAAGTAACGCGCATTACATAATCAGATTACTTTTTAGATGTTACGAGTAAAGTAACGCATTACAAGTAACGTGCATTACGTAATCAAATAACTTTTTCAATGTAACAAGTAATGCATTACAAGTAACGTGCATTATGTAATCAGATTACTTTTTAGATGTTACGAGTAAAGTAACGCATTACAAGTAACGTGCATTATGTAATCAAATTACTTTTTCAATGTAACAAGTAGGGGTGTGACGAGATCTCGTATCACGAGATCTCGCGAGACTAAACTGTGACGAGATTTCTCGTCGAGGCGAAAAGTAGTCTCGTGATATTGCCATGACAGATTGTTAGGATGATTAGGAAAGAATATGCCACCGCTACGTTTACATTACGCCTCCACTGTCGTTTTGCTTTGTATTTAAATAAAAAACATTTAATTCAGTTGGATAACGGTCGCCGCCACTCCATATTTACAGAATACGCGCGATCGCTGAAAGTGAAAGTAAACGCGAGCGCGTATTCAAACGCGATTTCAATACCCCGCATTTTGAAAGCGGCTCCCTGATGAATGCAAATATCTCTCAATATAAAAGCTATTTTAGGCTGGGCAGTGTAGCTCTGTATCAAAGAAAAATGTGGTCTTATTTGCACTTTGAATATTGAGAGAGTGCTATTTTGCACTTATTGTAAAGTGTTACCATAAAAATAAATAACAGTTTTCTCTTAATCTTATGAAGTGAAGTGAAGTGAAGTGACATGTGGCCAAGTATGGTGACCCATACTCGGAATTTGTGCTCTGCATTTAACCCATCCAAGTGCACACACACAGCAGTGAACACACACACCGTGAACACACACACGGAGCAGTGGGCAGCCATTGCTGCGGCGCCCGGGGAGCAGTTGGGGGTACGGTGCCTTGCTCAAGGGTCTCACCTCAGTCATGGTATTGAGGGTGGGGAGAGCGCTGGACATTCACTCCCCTCACCGACAATCCCTGCCGGACCTGAGATTCGAACCCATGACCTTTGGGTTACAAGTCCGACTCTCTATCCATTAGGCCACGACTGCCTCCAATATGCCATTGTTTATTAAGCACAAACAATAAGGTTTCATTTGTTAACATTAGTTAATGCACTGTGAACTATCATGAACTAACAATGAATGACTATTTTTATTAACTAACATAAACAAAGATTAATAAATACAGTAGCAAATATGTTGCTCATTGTTAGTTGATGTTGGTTAATACATTAATGTTAATAAATGAGACCTTATTGTAAAGTGTTACCATTTTTATTTATACTGTTTTATTTCTATGATAAGTTTGTGGAAAGTAGTTCAGTTAGGAGGTCAAATGTTGTAGAAGCTCATAAATCATGTACAGAAAGGTCTGAAGAGACTGAAATCACACAGAAGAGAAGTCAGTCAGTTGAGTTAGTGGCAAAACCTTTTACAGTGCTTGAGTATTGTTGTCTTTTACTGCATATGATAATTCATACTCAGAAAGTAGAACTGAAATGACATTGATTACAAGATGATTAGTTAAAGCATTTCAAATACACCTGCAGAATATTTTTTCTAGACATGTATTTCGCCATCTTGTCTCGTCTCGTGAACTCAATCTCGAGTCTCGTCTCGTCTCGTGAGATACCTGTCTCGTCACACCCCTAGTAACAAGTAATGCATTACAAGTAATGTGCATTAAGTAATCAGATTACTTTTTTGATGTAACGAGTAAAGTAATGCATTACAAGTCGCATACATTACATAATTAAATTTTTTTTTTATGTTGATGCAAATTACATTCTAATAACACAATTACATTTAATTACAGTCAAAAAAAGTGACTGCAGATGAAGTATTACATTCACAGTAATAGTATGAATTGTAGCTGAAATATAGCTATTGATTCATGATGTCCACTATAGTGGACAGATGATTAATCTGAATTTTCTCCCAATCTAAAATTAATACTTGGAAAATTTTACTGTGATATGACTCATTAGATATTGCTTAATGCTACAACATGCTACAACTTTTTTTTTCAACCTGCAAGAGTCTCCTAGGATAGAAGGACTGGATGGATATTCCAGAGCAACTTGGCATTTCTGACTGGCCATCGTCCATCTTGGTTTGGAGGGTGAAAACATACAGTGGCTTGCCACTTGGTGGCAATGTATAGGATGATCCACTAGGGTCCACTGTAGAGGTTGATGTGCAATATGCCATCAAAACCCATGCATAAGCAAGAAAGTGCTTTTTGAGAAGTTGTCCACTGTAGTGACCTCTATGTGTGAAAGGGTTAGGATGCTAACTGTTTGGTTATTCTGCTCAAAAGACACTGAGAAAGTGAGCCAAATTCGTGTGAACGAACGGCTTCAGAATATGACATTTGTCCTTTTTGCCATAGAGATGTGAGAGTGCTGTGATTCTTAAACATTATTCTACAAAATAAAAAAAAAAGGAACCAAATGATGTTGTTTTTTATAACCAACCATCTCATTTATCTCTGTTACTTGCATATCATCTTAATGAACTCAACACTAAAGTATAAGTAGTTGCATTCATGCCTTCTGATTGGTTAATATGCATGCTGTTTAGTACCAGCTATGATGTTAAACCAGTGTTTCCCAACCACATCAACACATTTACATTTACATTTATGCATTTGGCAGACGCTTTTATCCAAAGCGACTTACATTGCATTATACTATACATTTGTATTGGAGTATGTGCAATCCCTGGGATCGAACCCATGACCTTGGCATTGCTAGTGCCATGCTCTAACCACTGAGCTACAGGATAACGCCACGGCTACACGGCTGTGTCCGAAATCGGTCCTATACCCTTAAATATGGCACTCTTTGAGGGGAAAGCCATTTGTAGTGGTGTCTGAAACCATAGTGGACGTTATTGAGCACACTCATTCAATCCCATAATGCACCGTAATAACAAGTGTACAACTCATGTACACTCAATAGCTAGAGAATACCCATAATGCACTTAAATTCACTCACTGAATGAATTTAAGTGTCTCGCCAGAAGATGGCACCAGCAGCTGAGTCATCCATCCATCCATTTTCTAAAATGGGTACAGCATAATACCTTACAGTATTATTGTCATAATAACCTTAATGACAAGCGGCAGCAGGATTATTAGGCTGCTGTCACTTTAAGACGTCATGCACAGATCAAATATTTATACACACGTCCTGTTTTCTCCCAACTGTTTACGTTCATTTAAGATATAATCGACTGTGTTTATGTAAACCTTGTGTGTATTTGACAGTTTAAGTGCAATAAGATAAAGATAAAAAGATAACTTAATTCAGTACTCGTGCGCTGTTTGACAGGTTTTTAGTGTGCGCATCGGGTGTACATACTTAGAAAAGTGTATGTCAGAACGGCGTGCAAATAAAATGTTTAACCGGCAAGATCGTGGAGACATTTTAATCGTCCACAGTCAAAAATAGTGATATCGCACACCCCTATTTGAGCCACATTTACCTGCAGTCTGAACATAGCCATAGACTCCCTTCTCAATTTGTTCTTGCAAGCTTTGATGTGCGTCTCCTCCTCTTCTGTTATTTAACAAAGCAATTTCTTGAAGGCCTTCTCCACTCCTCCCCTCCGCTCAACTCTTCGCTCTGTCTTCAAATTATCAGTTGCACTTTCTCGCTTTGGGCTCGCTAGCCAGCTCTATTTACACTCAAGGCTTAAGATGTCAGAGCTGTGCTAATGGCCGTAGCAGTGACTGACAAAAGCAATTTGCTGTGGGACTTCAAAAAGAGAATTACAATGTTCTTCACAAGTTTTTATCTGAGATTGAATTCATTGACTGTTTTGTAAAGATCTCAATGTATACTCTAACCAGGCACGACGTGATAAAGTGATGAGAACTGTTTATATACTTATATATTGTGTGTATATATAATGTGTGATGAATATATTTACTACAATTTTGCATGTGTGTGAGACAGAGCTGCTTGTTTGTGTCAAGTGAGAGTTTGTTGTGTGCTTTCTAGGGCTACACGGTTAACCGAAATTAAACCAAAATCGCAAAGTTTTAATTAAAATATTTCCGCAAGCACTGTGAGTGTGAGTCACATTTCAAACAAAAGAGAACATTTAAAGACATATTTTTACTCCAAACTCACTTCATAACATAGTCGAGTGTTTGAAATAAGTTCCTTTTGTGATCTCACGTGGTTTCATCTCATCGACTGAGGAAGAAATAATATTATTTTGTAGTATTCTATACAGCGATGAAGATTATGTAGATTAGTGTTGCATTATAAATATAGTTTATTCTTATGAAAATACCCGATATGTGTAGAAAAACACTGATAAACCAATCGTATGTTTATTGTCTTCATGTTTCATTAGTCAAAACATCTCTATCTGCGTTTTATTCTATGACACTGGAGCGATAGCTGGATTACTTTGTCCATATATGGGATTTCCTGGAATGTCATGAGTTTTATGAAGTCTATGAGTCTCACTTGTGGAATTTCTGCTCGAGGGCGCCCTCCGGCTTCCTTTATGAATGAAACAGACATTACATTATAAATGTGTACTCACTAATGCTCACAATAACACCCTGTTTTGGGTATAAATAGAAAAAGAAAAAAATACTTCTGTCTAAAGAAATGTGAAGTAAACATATCAAGTAAACTTCACTACTTGTGGTTGTTTTCAGAGATAATAACAGACTTTTTGTACTTTTGCGAAAATTGTGACCTGTGCTACAAAACTTCAAAAAAGTTAATGTAAATTATATTTTATAATTTTTATTTATACATAAACATAAAGATAAACAGCAATATTTACCTACAAATATTTTTACTTGCACAACAAATCATTGGATCAGAATTTTGAAACAATTCATTAAAATGGTTTCAACTTATTCACAGCAATGTAAATGTCGCATTCCTTACTTTTATTGTTTTAAATCATCTTTATTAACTTTATGAAACTTTTTTGAGTGCATTAAAATCATCAAAATATTTACAATTTTCTTATATACTGCATGTTGTTAGAAAAATCATGGCACAGCCTTAGCAACAAGTTCTAAAAACGTTTTGTTTTAACCAATCACGACTGTCAATGTTTCTATTCCTGCTTTAGCCCCGCCTACTTCGAATCCTTTCTGATTGGCTGTTATTTTGTGGCATTCTGATATTTTGGCCTGTCAAACAGGTGCTGTATCTTCACCTTGTGAATGACCTTTATGCGCGGATGGCGGATCATAAACACTATTCCAGATGATAGATTTCACTGGTCAGCCTGTCTCTGGCTCATTTATCTTTTTCCGTGAGTTTACCTACACCTGTGGGACGTCGCCTGGTTTGAAATGCAGGTCATATCTCCAATGTGTGTGTTTCAGAGCGCTGGCTTCATATTTGTGTCTAAATTAGCCGATTGAGATTCATCTGTGAATGAGTTTGTGCTGTTCCTCTAATGGTAACTGTGATTCTGTTTGCAGCTCGCGGGACGTTTGATTTGACCTCCGTGCCAAGGTTTCTCTTTAATTTTAGATGAGTGCGTAGGAGAGGACGGATTCTGTGAGGATTATCCGTCTCGTGGGAGACGAATACTCAGAAATACCTCCATGCGGTAAATATCACCTGGTGTGCGTGCTAAAATCCCATTGGATTAGCTGTAAAGGACATGTAATGAGATACAATAATTAGGATTTTGGGTTACGCTTTATTTTAAGGTGTCCCTGTTACAGTGTACAGTAATTCTACAATTAAGTACTGAATAATATCAATTAACAACATGGTCCTAGTAAAACCCATACTGAGTTTGCATATTTGCAACAAAAAAATTGACATTTTGGAAACAGAAATGACCAGACTTTATATACAAGATGATGAATTGTCACACAAGACCAAGTTTGATTTTCATAAGTCTTCCTTGACTATAAAGCACATGTAATATGTAACAAGGACACTGTGAAATAAAGAGTGGATTTTGTTGAGCAATGATAGTTTAGACTTAGATGTTGTTTTCAAGAAGTGAACTTTCAACTTTAGGTTGTTTTCCAAGCCTTTTGAATCTAAATTGAATGTCTTCTATTTGATTCTTTGACTCTGAAATGGGACAATCGGCATCAGCCGTCCCATTCAGCGCGATATCCGCCCTGAGCGTCCATTATAGCGCTGAGCTTTCCATGTGGGAAAATTGGATTTTATGCAAATAGGCTCTGACAGAGAGACAAAACATGGGAAAATGAGCTTGCGTGTGTTTGCTTGGCCCAGATCCACGGAGTCTCATTTCACGCTGGGGCGTATGGATTAGCACAGCGCTAATAAGCTACCAGAAGCTTTTCTGATTAGAAATAAATAAACTTGGGTAGAGAAGGACAAATAAACGGCTCGATTGTTGTCGCCAGGCCGCCATTAGCATTCACGTCCAGGTTTGACATTTAAGAAAGCCTCTGGAAAGATGCTTTATATTAATTGTTGAACCCCTTGGACCGTGGAGTCAAATGTGAGCGCGGCGCGCGGAGATGATGGATGATGCAAAGCCTGTTTTCGTAGGCGACGTCTCAAAGGGCTTTGATGAGCACCAGAGATTGGCCAGGCTTTTGATGTTACAATAACCACATTAAACAACTGAGACATCAAGGTGACAGATGAGGGAAAGGGTCACGGCTGTAGGTGCTTTTCATATTCATTATTTCATCATTTATGCTCACTTGTGGTAGTTATGCTTCTCGAGTTAATGCATTTAGCCAGGTGTGTTATGATTGGCTGGGCTGAAAACATCTGATTTGCAGAAGGGAACTTTAAAAATATTTGTTGGTCATTCTGTGTACTACTACTACAACTAGTCCCCGGCTCAAATCTTTGATTTTGTTAATATTTTCTCTGTAGAAAGACAAACATAAATAGTGGTGAAAGACGAAATATTAAATGTCACAGATGTATATTTACTGAGTAAATATCAGGGTCAAAATGACAATTTTCACATGAGATTTGAAGCCAAATTAGAGGGGTTTAACCATGACTTTAGAAGATGGCAGCATCATTGTTTTATTTTTACACAGAGATTGGTAGATCTATTAGTGGAATCGGTTGACTTTGGCAATCTTTGTTTCATTAAATGCCAACAGTGACGGTTCAAAAATGGGAAAGAAGCACTTTTTGTGTTTTTTTCCCCCAAGTTTGCATGCCTGTAACTCAAGAAGTATTAAAGATATCTTAATATCATTTTAGATTCTGGTTCTTCACAAACTTTTGTTTTGGTGTCTTCAATTTAAAGGCTCAATATGGTTCATTTCCAGACATATGGAGATCTTAATGCGGCTCCATGAGTAAATTGGTCAATTATTTTCAGTGGTCAAAAGCCAAATGTGGGTCACTTTGCATACAGCTGATACTTTTTTAATTTAAAGAGGAATATCTAAAGAACAAATAATATTGACACTACAAATTTCATAGAACATACCTGTCTGAGTGCCATACATATTCTTTTTCTATAGTTGTCATATCTGTAGCTCTTAAAGTGTTCAAGATATCTTAATATCCCTCTAGATTCTCGTTCTTAATAAACTTTCCTTTTGAAATCTTCTTTTTCATATAGTTCAGTCCCATAGATATGAGGGTCTCAAAGCAGCTCCATGTTCAAATTGTTGAATTTTACCCATTTTCAGTGATCGAAAACCAAACCAATATATACTGGAAAGAAATTGATACTTTTATTCAGCAAGGACACGTTTAATTGATCAAAACTGACAGTAAAACATTTCTAATGTTAATAATATAATACTCTTTCAAAGAAATGCTGTTCTTTTGAACTTTCTATTCAAAGAATCCTGAAAAATATGTTTACACAAAAATATGAAACATCATAATTGTTTCTTGAGCAGCAAATCATCATATTAGAATGATTTCTGAAGGATCATGTGACACTGAAGACTGGAGTAATGATGCTGAAAATTCAGCTTTGATCACTGGATATAAATTACATTTTACTATATATTCACATAGAAAGCAGCTGTTTTACATTGTAAAAATATTTCACAATTTTTAATGTATTTTTGATCAAATAAATGCAGCCTTGGTGAGTAGGAGAAAAAATCTTACTGACCCCAAACTTTTGAACTGTACGGATTTGTGTATCATATTTTGTAAATAAGTTATTTTAAAGGCTATTTTCTCTTTTTAAGCTCTAAAGGAGACAGATGTGAGATCTTTGAGAGTTGTTTTTTTCAGTAGAAACTGACTGTTTTTCCTTTAAATTTTTATGAGCAGTGTTGTAGTAATCCAGACCGGTCTCAAGACCGTTTTTTGAAGATCTTGGTCTTGTTTTGGTCTCAGACTATGAGGACTCGCGATATTATTTCAAGACCAGTCAAGACCACAATTGCAAGGATATGACTGAATTGCCAGTGATTTATTAACATCATTAATGTGATTGGATGTAAAACTTTGATGCAATCAATAACTTATTATTTCTAATTTGATATATTTATACTGTTGTGCCGGATCAGAAATTAATGAGGGATTAACAAAATCCAAGATATTGTTGCAAAAAAGTACAAGATCTAGATTTTTATATTACAACATATAATTATTAAAAAAGCAATATAACAAGAGCAAGAGAGCTGTTTTCAAATAATTGCAAATGTGATATCGATTTTATACAAACGTTCAATAAACAAAAAATTGTTTAGGCATTTATAATTTCAGATGCAATGTCTGTCAACTCTGTAGTGCAACAATGAATTTTGTTGTTGGTGATTTCATTTGATTGTCAAAAGCTCTAATTGTATTTATTGATTAAAAAAAGACATTTCGTAGGCAGTGAATGTGGATCTTTCAGATTAATTTGAGTGCTGATCTGGTCTTGGTCTCGGATAAGGTGGTCTTGACCACAACACTATTTATGAGAGTATGATAGATGGCATATCTACACCATGCAGATCTTCACCTTGCATTTCATCCCTCAGAAGTACACTACACTTTCAGGCCTTCAGTGAATACGGGCGTCCACCACAGCAGACACACTTGGTTTGGCAGTGATAATGACGGTCCTGGTGAAGCAGCGGCCCGTGACAGGTCTTCACTCTGTGCCGCAGGCCAGGAAAAAATGACCAGGGATAACCAGCTAGTCATGAAATATATGCAGAGCGGTAAAACACGGTGCCGGGAACAGCATTTATTTTATCCACAAAGCTAACCCTGCAATAATAACAATACAGACATTGTGTGCAATTGTCACACTTTAGAATACAGTCCAGTTCTCTCTATTAACTAATTATTAACTATGATTTTTGTCATTATTGCATGCCTCATGATTTCTCACTTTGGAACAGTTTATGTTTTCTTAGTGCTACTTTATAGATTATGAAGTGTAATATTGGCTTTCAAACTGAGTTGTGTTAAACTGAGTCCCATAATGGGAATAGATAGTGCTTCCCAGCATGCATTGTTTGGATCAACTCTATTGGTCGGCTCGGATGATGCCAACACAAACAATCTGGCAAAGCCGAAGCAGTCTGGTATTTTAGTTTAGTCTTAATCAAAATGGCACAATGAGAAGCTGCCGAAGGTTCAGTAGCAGTCGTTGTTCAGCAGAGACATGCGTATGAAACGCTCAGAATCACAGGCGCATATGGAGGAATCAGAGCAGATCAGATGAACACACTGTAAACTCTCTACATGCTCTGCCTGCGTGATACTGATAAAATATGTTATAAAGCCTTCGTCGGATGTTCTGACTTCTACCGGAAGGTTTCCACTTCAAGAATTGGCAGCGTTTACCTCAGTAAGTTGACCGAGTGGATCTCTGAGCTGGTGCGAGTGAGTGGAGGCGGGGCTAATTTGCATATACTAGATAAGGCAACGGTTTCGAATTACATTCAAGCTATTTTAAGGCATGAAGACTTCTTTTTTTTTTACAGGAAAAAACATTTAAATATTTAATTTTGGTGATCAAAGATGAGGGAATACAATTATTGGGATTTAAGGAATACAATTATTGACTACAGGGGGACTTTAAAATAACATTTTAATCAAAAGTTGTTTATTATAATAATAACAAACATGAATAACTTTTGATTAAAATGTTCTTTTATTGTTTAACAGTATGTAGTTTCATTAATGCAGTATGGTACTCGTGTCAAAATATATGCACACAGTGCACAGCAACTTGTAATTTATTGCTTTATTTAAGTCACCTGTATTTCTATAGCGATTTCTACAGTACAGATTGTTTCAAAGCAGCTTCACAAGGATAATCAATGATGCAAACAGTTCAATTCTGCTGTAAAGCAGCTCTAAAAAGACAATATAATGGCATTATTCAGCTGAAGTCAGTTTTATTTGCTCAAAAACCATTTAAATGTCTGATTTGTTTTAATCAGAAGAATAATAAAAATGATTTTCACAGACTTTGTTACCGAATTAGTTCGAAATGTTATTAAAATATATAATATTATCATAATATTATTTATATATATATTACATAATATACATATGTGTGTGTGTGTGTGTATATATATATAATATTTTAATTAAATTTTATAAAATATTATAATTATTGTTTTATTTATATACATCAATATAACTATGCTTAGTAATTAACACATTTTTAACTTCATGTTTTTTATTTATTTATTAATTAGTTATTGAATCGTGAAATGCCATGAACATTTCTGATTGATGACACAAACACTATATACAGTACAGTCCAAAAGTTTGGAACCACTAAGATTTTTAATGTTTTTAAAAGAAGTTTCGTCTGCTCACCAAGGCTACATTTATTTAATTAAAAATACAGTAAAAAA
>RJVU01042594.1:1357887-1380169 GCA_003731715.1 Anabarilius grahami
ACCCAGCGAATGGGTTGTTTTAACCCAGCGAAAGGGTTGTTTTAATCCAGCGAATGTGTTGTTTTAACCCAGCGAAAGGGTTGTTTTAACCCAGCGAATGGGTTGTTTTTACCCAGCGAATGGGTTGTTTTAACCCAGCGAAAGGGTTGTTTTTACCCAGCGAATGGGGTGTTTTAACCCAGCGAATGGGGTGTTTTAACCCAGTGAGTGGGGTGTTTTAACCCAGTGAGTGGGGTGTTTGTGTTAATTTTAGGTCAGCCATATAGTAATTTTTAAACAATAGTTGTGTTAATTAAAACTACCCAGCAGGATGAGCAAACATTTAACCCAACCGCTGGGTTAAAACAACCCAATCGCTGGGTTTGTCCATGTTCAACCCAACTTGGGTTGTTTTTAAGTCAGCATTATTTAGAGTGTATGTTTCTACATAATTTAAGCAGTTTCAACTCAATTTTTAAGTCAGTTTAACTTGAAATGATTTGTACAAACAGTTTTATTATACTTCAAACATTTAAAGCTGCAACTGAACTTAGGTTTTTAAGTTGAAATAGGTGGATTTTTTACGGTGCAGAGACATGAATAAAACTGTAAAGTTTGGTCTGTTTAAAGCTGCTGAAGTGGAGATTTCTGACTCAAACTCACCACTTTAAAGATATGGATTGAAATCTACAGATGCAAAAGTGCAATAAAAGGAGTTTTCTTTCCACTGTTCTGAATGAAGACATTTTACGGAAGCAAAATTGACCAAAAAACACAGATTTTTTCCTTCAATGTCATGATTGGTTTTGAGACACTGCTGGTGTCACTGACGTGCACAAACGTGCACAAATATGTGCATTTGCAAATGAGTTTTGAGAGCTGCCAAATCTGAGGCCTAAATTTGGGTCGCATTCATGAGGATGAGTAAACGATGACAGGATGTTCATTTTGCATGAACTAAGCCCTTTGAAAAAGGTAACAAAAGAAGTGTTTCCTCCATGAGCCTGTGTTCGACAGCTCTGTGGGTTCAAATCATCCTTTTTTTGCCTCTGCGACAGTGTAAGCGTGGCCACAGCGGGAACGCCGTTGTCCTGAAAGTGCTCTGCATGCCACGACAGCCAAAGACCTGTCAAGTTTAGAGAACAAGATATATGAGTATATTGTTTGCGTCTCTAAGGGCGTCTCGTTCCACTCCGGTGGCTTCTTCATCTCTGTCCACTCGCAGGAACTGTGGGGAGTGTCTGGATGTGAATGAGAGAATTTGAATCATAGTTTGTGATGCGTGAGCAGGTCTGGATTGGATCTACAGATCTACAGCAGCAAACTGATAGCCATCATGCACCGAATAAAAAAAGGCAAAGAGCTGTTTATGGATGTGATTTTAGGGAAAAAAAAGCAGGGTTGAAACTTCATATCTCATGCAATCACCTAATCAGCATTAACTTTCCATATTACATACTACCGCTCAAAAGTTTCGGGTCAGTAAGAGGTTTTAAGTCTCTTCTGCTCACCAAAGCTGCATTTGTTTGATCAAAAATACAGTTAAAATAGTGAAATATTTTTACAATGTAAAACAGCTGTTTTCTATGTGAATATATAGTAAAGTGTAATTTATATCCAGTGATCAAAGCTGAATTTTCAGCATCATTACTCCATTCTTCAGTGTCACATGATCCTTCAGAAATCAATCTAATATGATGATTTGCTGCTTAGGAAACATTTCTGTTTATCAATGAATGTTTTTATGACAGTCAACATTTCAATTATTATATCTCTGCAAAGTTTTTGATCAATAAAAATTCAGTGCATAAATGAATTTCTTTGTCAAAGCAGCCTGTAAATCTCATGAGGAATATCTAATGGCATTTGGTCATTATTGCAAAATAAACCTTCACAGGGTGACCAGGACATGAATCTGAGGGTCTGAATGTGTTAATGAGTGACTGACTGCACATTATCATTCTTATTGCCCTTTTACAAAGCCTTGATGTTGTTTTTGGGCTCTACTAGAACAGGTTTTCCTGCTTGAATGTTGATTATTTTCCTCATATTCTCCATTGTTGCAGCTCCTCTCTTCCCAGTCTGTCAGTATCACTCCGTTAAGTCTCTATGAAGCCCCTCCTTCTGAAAGCACAGTGTGCTCTGATTGGTCGGCTGGAGCAGTGTGTTGTGATTGGTGTTTGGGAAATGTCCCGCCCCTTACCATAACCGCCAGTGTCAACACACTACTAACTAACTCAACCAGGCCCCGCCCCTTTATTCTGTGTATGAATTATTTAAATGAGGAATATTGTGACGTGTTCATTCCTGGAAGAAAACTCAAGACTACAGTTCAGAAACACTGATATAGAGAATAGGGACTTTTTCATGGTCAAACGGCAACATTACACACTAAAGTAAGATGGAAAAAAGCAGAATAAGTCCTTTTGGAACTTCAAATGAACCTTCCTCCAGAATGAATGACGAGCCGTATGAACTTCGCCAAAGTCGATTCCACATGCTGTAACAATATCAATAACGAGTGTGTGATGTCAGCAGCGGCTGTTAATGATGAACAGTGAACGTGTGGCAGGAGGGAGACGTGGGTAATGAGATCCGCTCGTCTCACCTGTGGAGCCGTCACGAGAGGAAACTCTTCAGGTGCTTGATAACAAGAGAACTTTTGGGTTGGAGGACTGAAATACAGTCTGTGTGTTGCTGTGATCGATGCTGCAGTCCTAGATTCAGCGTTATTCCTCCGTTTGTCACACCTTTAACGAGCACTGCATGATTTTCTCAGGTCAAACGCTGCTACACAAGTTCTCAATTTTAACTTTGACCTTGTTTGCCGCTGATCACCGAACAGCGTTTCATTCGGTGCCGTCATGAACAAAACAAGATGTTCCATTGATCATGTGATTATCAGGTTGTGTGTTGTTCATTTAACTTTTTATAACCTTAATTTTATATTTCTTCAGAGTTTCTGCTTGAGTAATTAATTTCAAGTAGTCTAAAACGAGCAAAAGGTTTGAAGATTGCAGATTTGGCACCACTTTGATTTAATGCAGCAATTAAATGTAAGTTTTCAATTTTAGTATGTTGACATTTCTTAATCTACATTTAGAGAAAAGGTTTTTTTCTTACTTCAGATACACTATTATTCAAAAGTTTGGGGTCAGTAAGGTTTTTTTGGAAAGAAATTAATACTTTTATTCAGCAAGGACTCATTAAATAGATCAAAAGTGACATTTATAATGTTACAAAAGATTCTATTTCAAATAAATGCTGTTATTTTGAACTTTCTATTCATCAAAGAATCCTGAAAAAAAGAATACGTTTTTACAAAAATAGGAAGCTGCAAGAACTGTTTTCAACATTGATAATAAGAACCATTATTAATAATTGAGCACCAACAATAATTAATAATAACTGAGCATCAAATCATCATATTAGAATGATTTCTGAAGGATCATGTGACACTGAAGACTGGAGTAATGATGCTGAAAATTCAGCTTTGATCAATGGATATAAATTACACTTTACTATATATTCACATAGAAAACAGCTGTTTTAAATTTTAATAATATCTCACAATTTCTACTGTATTTTGATCAAATAAATACAGCATTGCTGAGCAGAAAAGACTATTACATTACTTTTGAACAGTAATGTATGTTATTGCTTTAGTTTTAGTTTGTGACTGCATGTATTTTTTAATGTGAAGGTCAAGCGGTGTAGAAACCCTGCCTCACACACCTCACGTGATGGAGGCTGATCTTCACCCATCACGAGTGAGCTAAGAGTCTGTGTCTGCGTCTGCGGCGGGTCAGACGTGTGCTTTAGCTGTGATTGACATGTTTTTGTACATCGTCTCTAATGCTGTATGTCTTTGTTCTGCACCCCGAGTCTGTTTAAGCTTAGACGACATTTCGTTCTTGATTTTAATTCCCAGAGGCAGCGAGAGCACTTTCTTCATTCATTTCCATGTTCAAAGTGGCCAATAATGTCTTTAGCTTTCAAGACACGACCCCATCATTGTGCGGGCTGGTTTAATGAAAACATTTCATCTTCATGTTGTATAACTTTCATTCCTCCGAAATGAGATGAAACACAGTGATTCACACTGTCAAGCTTTAAACGTGACAGAAAGGTATCATGACGGTAGTCCGAATGACTTTATTTCCAGTCTTCTGAAGTTAAATTAAAATGTTTTGAAACTTTTTTCAGCACTACAGCTCTCAAATGTTAGTCGGAGTTGCCAATTTGTGTTTGAGTTACAACAAACAAAAAACAGACTTTTTGGTATCTTTGAGATCAAGAGTTGCTTTTAGCATATTTAAATGTCTTTAAGATTTGAGAAGGTCCTTTATGGTGCATTTTGGAGCTTGACCGTGTCTGATCACTGTATGACGTCATTATATGGGAAAGAGCAGCATTCTGCCTCATATGGTTAGTTGGTTAGTTATTAGGACATTGTATTGTAGTTGCCAAGATGTTCTAGGTAGTTGCTAGGGTGTTTTGGGTGTTTTTTGTTTGGCTCAGTCTTAGGTTATTGCTAGATGTTACACAGACAGAAAGATCAACAGATAGATAGAATGACAGATGGACGGAGAAATGGATATTGGATGGATGAATGGATTAATTTAAAAATTGTATTATTTGTATTCAAATCTCTACATGGCTTAGCTCCATCTTATATTGCTGATCTAATTCAGGAACAAAAGCCAATAAGATCCCTACGATCTCAATCACAGAAACTTCTTGGTCTAGGATGAAATCCAGAGGGGGCCGTGTGTTTGCGGTCGCTGCCCCTAAATTATGGAACAGCCTGCCGTTATATATTAGGGACGTACCGACGCTCAGTCAGTTTAAAAGCTGTATCTAAGATGTATTTTGACTGTCTTTTTAGGTTTCTTTTTATATCACTTATATAATTATATGGATGTGTTCCTTTTTTTTTAAATGTCTTCTGCTCATTGTGTTACTGTTTGTACAGCACTATGGTCAATGTTGTTGTTTTATTCAGTGCTTTATAAATACATTTGAATTTGAATGGATGGATGGATGGATGGATGGATGGACAGACAAATGGATATTTGATGGATGGACAGACAGACGAATAGACAGACGGATGGATGGATGGATGGACGGACGGACGGACAGACAAACAGATATTAGTTGGATGGATGGATGGATGGATGGATGGAGAGACGGACAGACAAACAGATATTAGTTGGATGGATGGATGGATGGACAGACAGACAGACAAACAGATATTAGTTGGATGGATGGATGGATGGATGGATGGATGGATGGACGGACAGACAGACAAACAGATATTAGTTGGATGGATGGATGGATGGATGGATGGATGGATGGACAGATGGATGGATGGATGGATGGATGGACAGACGGACAGACAAACAGATATTAGTTGGATGGATGGATGGATGGATGGATGGATGGATGGATGGATGGATGGATGGATGGATGGATGGATGGACGGACGGACGGACAGTTAGACAGACAAACAGATATTAGATGGATGGATGGACAGACAAATGGATATTAGATGGATGATGGATTGACAGACGGACAGATAGACAGACAAACTGATTGATTGATTGATTGATTGATTGATTGATTGATTGATTGATTGATTGATTGATTGATTGATTGATGGATGGATATCTAGACAGACAAACAGATATTAGATGGATGATAGAAGGATGGACGGACAAATGGATATTAGATGGATGATGGATGGACAGACAGACAGACGAATAGACAGACAAACGGATAGATAGATAGATAGATAGATAGATAGACAGACAGACAGACAGACAGACAGACAGACAGACAGACAGACAGACAGATAGATAGATAGATAGATAGATAGATAGATAGATAGATAGATAGATAGGTGGATGGATGGATGGATGGATGGACAGACAGACGAATAGACAGACAAACGAATAGACAGACAAACGGATAGATAGATAGATAGATAGATAGATAGATAGATAGATAGATAGATAGATAGATAGATAGATAGATAGATAGATAGATAGATAGATAGATGGATGGATGGATGGATGGATGGATGGACAGACAAATGGGTATTAGATGGATGATGGATGGACAGACGGACGGATAGATAGATAGACAAACAGATATTAGATGGATGGATAGATAGATAAAGAACATCAGTGAGGAAATCTGAATTTCATTCTCCATCAGAGACTCTTCTATTATTCAGATTCAGTTCTTCAGAATGCACTAGAGGTGTATCAGCAATAAAGTCACATTACTCAACTTGGAAAACAGAAAAATACATTCATCATTTCCTCCTCTTCTCTGTGTGCTTTTAATAAAGCATTTTATTATGTGCAGGGATGCAGGAACCTCTTTAATAGACGCATCGCTTCTCGTGCAGCGTTTCCATTCGTACGCTCATGCAGCGAGCTTCACATCTCTCGTTGTGATTTTCGGAACGTCTTTCTGGTTGTGACAAATTTTGGCGCCAGATGCCAGAATCCATTTGCTGTAATATGGAGCGAATCCTGGAATGCGGATGGAGCATATGCGGCGTGGTTTAATGAAGTGCAGAAATAGAGCCGGTAACAAACCCTCCCGCAGTAAATTAGCTAGCAGAAGGTCCATAAAAGTGTCTCATATACAGAAGCTCGGCTCATTCAAACTAATGACACACGCCGTCCCATCGTACTTCTCCTTGGGTTTGATGCAGCGTCTCGCTTGATTGGCAGAACCTTGCATTATTATTATCTAGCCAAAAGTTAATATCTACTTCAAAGGTTTTGCCTTGAAACTGCCTAGAACCCACACAAAAACTAAATAAATACACTGTATTTGACAATGGAAATGATGCTAGTTGGAATAATGAGTTTGGGACTGATGTATTTATGAGCTCTTTATTAGCTCACAAAGTTTTAAACATCATCAAGTAGTTGTGAATTTAAGAGTCTCATATCACGCTTCACATTTCATTAGCTTTATATGACATATGTCAAGGCAATTTATTCAATGCAATTCATAAAGCAGTGCATTATATTATCATCAGAACCACATTTTGGCATAAAGTGTTTTTTTTAAATTGAGTCAAGAACCCTAGAGTTCCTTTTAGAACCACACTGAACCTTTTTGCATAAAGGGCTCTTTAACCCCTTAAGCCCGAAGTGTCCCACCATCCTCCCCCCGCAAAAAAATTAATAATCAAATTACTAAATAACCACTGACAGGAATAACACAAAATAGTTATCATTTTAAAGCTTAGAAACTCAGCTTTTTAATGCATCCAACCATTGTGTGAGTGCTGAGTTATCACTCTAAAATGGAGTGTACAGCCCACAGGCTCCACCTAGCTATAAAAAAAAACATTAATAGTCATATTTTCCAAAACTACTGCCTAGATAATCATAAAATAGGTGTCATTTGAAAGCTTAGAGTCTGAACTTTACAATGAATGTAGCCAATTTGATTAACACCTAAGTACTGCTGAGTTATTTGCTGAAAAATCATAATTTAGGAAAAAAAATGTTTTACTATGTACTCCAATGTGTCAAAAGCATCATGCGGCTCAGATAATCATGAGTTATATGTCATTTGAAAGGTCTCACGGAGTATAATTGTTTTGGGCTTTGACTAAACTTGAGTGAGTTTTTGTACATGAAGCCCCGCAAGACCCATATGTAAATATAAACCGATGCATCATTTATGTCACGTTTTCACTTGTAACATCAAGAAACATGCTCTGGGGTGCCTTTCCCGAAAGCATCATTAGCCAACTATGGTCGTAAGTCCCATTGAACTCTATTGGTAAAGACGGAACTTGTGACCATAGTTCGCTTTGGGAAACTCACCCTTGATTGTGGAAAATTGGACAACATTATTTACAGCAGATTCTCACTATTACAATGAGTCCAACATCTGCATAATCCAATAAGCCGATCACGAGATATTGATCATGCAATTACAACACATAAAACCCCACAGATGCTAACTGAAGCTAAAATGTAGCTATCACTTGACATTATAACTTCATAAAACATGCATATATTGTTGAAAATGGCACATCATTACTTACAGTGGATTCTCCTGATTGAAATGAGTCCAAGATCAACATAATCCAATAAACTGATCACGAGTTACTCCACATGAAATAACGATTTAAAAAATGCCCATCAGGGCGCCAATAGATAAATCAAAAGGCTGCCTTGGTTCCAAATGCTGTAACTTTTGATTTCTTCATGCGATCACCACAACATTTGCTCCAGATACAGCTCACATATAGAGGAACATCTCCAAAAAATTGAAGAATTGTTCTCCTACCTTATTGTATGTCAAATATGAAATATATGTAAAATTTCCCTTGAGCAAACTTAAATTTTTTGTCTTTATCACCAGTTTCTCAGCATGAGAAGGTCCAAATTTAATTTATTTTTTTTATTTAAAAACGTAAAAAGTTTTCTTTCAAATGATACCAACCTTTTGACTCTCCTTGCTAGAGATTTGAAGTCATGAGTCATTATTTTTGTGCATGTCACAATTAAAAATGCCTACCTTTGTTCCAAATGCTGTAACTTTTGATTTCTTCATGCGATCACAACAAAATTTGATCCAAAATTTGATAAAAAAAAGAATGAACCCGCTACCTTATTTCCTTCATGAGATATTCCATTTTAAATTAGAAAGATATGTACATTTTCCCTTTTTTTCCCCTTTTTTTATGTTTATTTTTGCAGTTTCTCAGCATGAGAAAGTCAAATTTTTTTTTTTTTAATTAAACTTTTAAAAAGTTTCCTTTCAAACGATACCAACCTTTTGACTCTCCTTGCTTTAGTTTTGGAGATACGAGTCTTTACTTTTTTGTGTGTCACTCAGAAAAAAAAACTCTCGGGGCTTAATGGGTTAAAATAGAGTCNATACCAACCTTTTGACTCTCCTTGCTTTAGTTTTGGCGTTAAGAGTCTACTTTTTTGTGTGTCACTCAAAAAGAGTTCCATTTAGAACCACATTGAATCTTTTTGGCTTAAAGTGTTCTTTAAAATTGAGCCAAGAACCCTCCATTTAGTTCCATTTAGAACCTTTCTTAGAATGATATAGTGGTAATCAGTGTAAATATCTTCTTCCACAGTTAGTTTTCTCTCTGTCAGATCAGTTTCTCTCATGATAGAGGGAACGTTTGAAGAGAATCTTAGTTAAACTGTTGACATGTTATAACATCTACCTGAATAATAACTCACCTGGTTTATTCACTTACTGAGGTCCTCATTAATCCCATTAAGGAGCTGTAGATTAGAAACACTGGACTGTCATAAGAGGAACAGAGAGTTTCTCACACGAGTTCAGCTTCTCATTGGGTGCACGAGGCTTTTCCTCTAAATCCCGCATTATTCCCGGAGCCGTTCGCGGTTCTCCTCCTGATGCAAATCGCCGGGATCCTTTTGAAATGCCGTTCAGGTTTCCAGCTCCTTCCGCATTGATATTCCACACGGGTTCTCATCTGTCATAGGATGGTGCATTATTATTATTTACGTCCCTTGTTAAACGTTGCCGCTCTTTTGGGCCTCTGGCCGCTTGCCGACACTTTCAATAAGAGCCCTTTGTGAAGAGCCCTTTGAGAGCGTCCAAAGCAAACTGAAGCGAGCAGCACACGGAGCCAAGTGAAGCATCAGCGTTTCTAAGTTGGCTGATGCTGTTTACTACTTTGTGGATGTGCATTGCACTCCGTTCGTTTAATGTGGCCTTTCATTTAATGCTGATTGTCAGCTGGTGCCGCTGGGATATTTCCTGTTTGGAACAACAGCAGTAATGCATCTGTAACTGGGGATTATTACTGTGTCTTCATTATTGATTTTGCAATGGAAATTGTCTTCACTTTCAAAGGGCGGGGCAACCTGTCAATTACATGAGATCCAGCAATAGCAAACCACAACCATCCAATCAATTCCACATGGACAAAATAAAGCCCCGCCCACATTAAATGAAATACTTCTCCAACATGGTGGTGTTGTCAGTTGAAATATAAAGCAAAATTTTATGCTAAACATAATTTCTTCTTTTTTGACCTAGATACGGTGTTGACAGTTTAGTGGAGTATATTCCGCATTAGTGTGTAAAAACCCTCTCGCTGTTATGTAAGAGACGTTTGTGAGTCTGTGTGCTTGTGGATCGTTTTTTAAGGCTCATTAGTGGCTCCTTTGCCTTCAACTTTCTCGTCTCCATGGCAACTCACCCCACATGCTTAAGGCTTCTAAAGCAATCTAAACCCAATTTAGGCGTCTTTCCCCCAGGTTCGGCTATCAGTGTTAAATACACACGCATCTTCAGTCCTGATGCTGCTGCGGAGCTGAAAACACCTGCAGAAGACTCTTTCAGATATCTGTCAAATGTGCTGCATCTGTCACAGGTGTATAATCAAAGCTGGACAGAAACTCGCTCTGCGTGAATGTTAGAAATGCCTGAATTATTGCATGTTAAATGCCATTGGTACTGTTTAAGGTCATACTGTGCTTGTGGAGCGCTAGAAGGAATATGTTTGTATGTCAGGTGCCATTAGCAAAATGCCGTTTATGTAACAACCAACTTTATCACTAGTAGTCTAATGTAAGTTGCTGAAATAACCTCAACTTAACTTCTCAAAGGTGAAGATCATACTGATATACCGTCATACCTGCAGCCGAACTTAAAGTTTAAGCAAAACTTCAACAACTAGCAGGGTTTTTATAGTAAACTAAAACTAAAGCTGTAAAAAAAATATAAAAATAAATAAAAAAAACACAGCAAGGAAAAAAGTGCTGTGTATTTTGAGCTATATGAGTTGCCGTAGGTTGCTGTAGATCTCAAGCAATGCTGGAAAATGTAGTCTTCCAGTGAGCGCCTGCGGCAACAAAACCTGTGTATAGACAAGCGTTACAGTAAACAAAACAACGAACAACATTTCCATCTGCGTGTCTCATTTGTGATAAGGCGATATAATAACGCACTGCGACTTAACAAACCGATCTGTGGAAATGAGTCGGATGGATAGGGTCATAAACTGTTCGTCCAATCCAAACAATTTAATACAATTTAACATGGTAAATCTGGATATTATATGCATTATCAAGTACTTGGGCAAACATAAATAAAAAAATTAAAAGGACATGTACTTCTTGAAAATGGACCACAGCTTCCCTTCGGATTAATTGATTGCTTTTCAAATTAAATGACGAAGTTTATCGCAAGGTAAGGCTTGGCTATATTGTTATTATTTGTTGCTAATTTAACAAGTTTTCTAATGGGTGATGCCTTCAGATGCGTCACGCGCTCGATGGCTTGGTGTGTTTAGAGAGGATTTGTGATCTTCGCTGCTGCAGCACATATTCGGGAATGAATGGATAGTAAAATGTGGTGTTTCGTGCCATCATGTGGGGTAGTAAATAGAGAACGTAATCGGGAATGTCACGCCAAAAGACTTGTACAAGTCTCTGTCTTCAAGTCCAAGTCAAGTCTCGGGCTGGTAGTTCACGAGTCCAAGTTAAGTCGCAAGTCATTTATTTTTGCGACTTAAGTGCGACTCGAGTCCAAGTCGCAGACTCAAGTTTCCATATATATATATATATATATATATATATATATATATATATACACACACACATACATACATATCTATATACATATTAAAAATAATAGTGTATATACTTGATTGTTCGCTCTGCAGATAATTTATTATTATTATGACTACTATTATTATTGTTGTTGTTATAGTTATTTATTTATTATTGCAGATTTATTGATGTATGTGTGTGTGTGTGTGTGTGTGTGTATGTATATATATATATATTAGGGCTGTCAAGCGATTAAAATTTTTAATCTAATGAATTACATGATGTGGTTTTAAATGTGCAATTTAATCGCACATCAATTTTAGCTGAGAAATTACCCCCAAAAGACAATTAAAAGTCATTATTGTGTAAAGCATCAAATAAACATTACAAAAAATAGCTTCAGAAAGAAATATTTTATTTGATTCAACATAGAATTTATTACACATGAACTTTTGGACCAGTAAATGATGACTGAAATGTTGTTTTTGGGTGAACTATACCTTTTAAAAAAAATGTTTTTAATTAATATGGAAATTTGAAATAAATGTTCAAATAAAATTAGCCTCTAAATAAGAAACTAAAACTGCCAGTAGGTGGCAGTAAATGTCTAAATGATTAAGTCGTTCATTCATTCATTTGATTCATGAAGTAAATGGTCTCTCTGTTCGCTCTGCAGGTAATTTATTAGTATTAGTTTTATTAGTTCCACTACTATTATTATTATTATTTATACATGATTTATTTATCTATTATTGCAGGTTTTTTTAATCTACAGTGACTGACGGGGATTAGATCCTGTTGGGTTTATTTCATGAGTTTACAGCCTCCCTCAAGCGTACTGTACATACTGTGCTACAGTTTAAAAACCCCCTTCAGCCAAACACAGTACGCTTGATATTTACAGTAGATCAATAGAAACCTCTCTGTCCTCCGCGGGATATTGATCGACTCTTACTGCACCTGCTCATGCTCAGAGGGAAGCACATGGAGAGTTCAGGCCAAACATGGAGGTCTGCTACTGTACTCAACATGTACAAAAGTTGTACTGAAGCTTGTCATATTATATAAAAGTTTTATTTCCTCAGGAGCTCAGCCTCCATGTGCGTATCTCGTGCTCTACTGTGCTCTGTCTATGGTCATAAATATGGAGTTAGGATGGAGTTTGTCAATAATTTCCACGCAGTGCTTACAATTTGAGAATCTTAATTGATTCTCATAGACAGCAGTACAGATAGAGATCGAATGGAACATTTTGGAGGCTTTTCGGATTTTGTTCCTGATAAAAAGATCCCATTAATCTCAAATGTGTCTCTTTTAGAGTTTCATATCTCAGCAGCATCTTAAATTGAGTTCAGATTTGCTCAGATACCAAATTGATCTCAGTTTGGAGTTAATATCGTAATTGTTTCTCCCAGACCACAATGAGATTAAATGGAATGGTCTCCAAAGGAATTTTAGGAGAAACATCTGAGGAAAAAGTTGATTCTTGAACATCGGATAGCAACCTAAATATTCGTCTGTGATGTTTAGAAACCATTTTCACTTGGAAATTGCTTGTAAATTTCACAATTATTTACAAAGAAACGGCAAGGAACATTGAATTAAATGTGAAATTTTGTGAAAACATGTCTTGTAACATGTACTCCAGTAATCTATTTTCCTATTGATCGTATTATTTCATGTCTACACAACCCCTTTCAATCCGATGGTTTACATGAAGGCTTTTCAGTCCGATTGAGCCATCAATCCAATTATTTGTGTGCATATAAACGATAGATGTTGTTTTCTTGCAGCTCGGATCATTCAAGCGTGTACGAATGCTGACTGACCCTCAGCCAGAGAAATCTTGGGTTGTCTTCATTGTGCATCATTGCGCTGGAGAAGAAGAGCGATTCAAACCTCATCAATAAGAGTCGAGATGGATGATGTTCTGATGCGCCGTCCAACCGTTAGTCACATCATGTTGAAGATAATAAGGAAAGACGCGTTTGGGGGCGGTTCGGTCAGTTGGATATGAGAGAAATGGGCTCTTCGCTCGATCCTCCTCATGTAGTGTTCAGCTGAAGGCTTTATAGGGAGCTTCTGTGGCCGTTAAGGGTTGTAGAGCACTTTACATCCACCGGGAGAATATTGATTTCAGGAGGAACGGTCACTTACAATGAAGCAGCAGGGCAGTGTTCACATCCCTTTCATTCAGATCAATACTCATGAGATTCGACTAACAAAGAAGCTTCTGTAGGTTTGTGTGAATGTGTGTGGAGATCGAGCAACAGATGAGATTTGTGGATGTGCGTCTAATAAACATCAAAGCAACCGTAGTCTATGGTTTGACTGGACTGGTTTATGCAGGGGTTTTTTAATCAAAAATATGATCTCTTTAATGTTTAGTAATGTCATGTAATATCCGTTTACATGAGGCCTCCTGAAACAAAAGACTTCAATTACAGGACCAGATATAAAGGCCCGTAATTATTTCTCTGTTTGATTGGAAGCGGCACAGCAGCATCTAATTATTTGTAAGCCGATGTCATTGGCCGTGCTAACAGACGATTACAGGACGAAGAATCAGTCACTGAGTCGAGAGACGCAAATCATCCACAGATCATGTGTTTACAGCCACCAAACTCAGGGTACAACAAATTTTATATCTAAGTTATATATATATATATTCTACAGAATTGGTGCAAACTACACATTTAAAAAGCATTTAAGTATTCAAATTTTAGATGTTTACTAAGATCCTTCTATTATCTATTGAATCCCACAATAATATTTAAAATAGCAGTAAGCTTAATATATATACAATCATCATTTATTGGGTATTTTCAATTTGGACGTATCTGTCCCGAACCCTAACCCCTAAATTTCAACTTGTGAAAATTATATTGAAATAATTTTTGCAATTTTTTCCATTGTTGTTTTTTTAAAATATATTTTAGATTTTTTTTTAAAGTGAAGTTAATAAAATATATATTTATTTTAGATTTTATTTTTAAATCATGAAACTTTATGTAAAAAAATGTGTCCCGCATGTTCATGTCACTACCGAAGCAGTGTGTGTTTTAGTCCATTGGCTGATTTTAACCACACTTCTACATTTTTGATCAGGAAATATTCCTTTGTCCCTCCCTCTCATAGCCTCTCTTTCATAGTAGATAGGTCCATCATTTTGAGTTAAAGGGGCTATATGTAGGAATGACACTCAGTGGTCGAAATAGGTACTGCAGTGCAAATTCAAAATATTGTTTGCCCCGCCCCCTCCTTCAAAAACGCGGGTGGCCAGCTTGACGCGCAACAAGAGGGAGCGCAATTGACAATGAAAGCTGAAGAGAGTTACACACTGTAAGATGATGAGTTGATTTATCTGTTTTAATATGCTGTCGTTCATAGAGATTTTTAGATGGATGCAGAGGCTTTTTAGGTCAGGTAGAATCTGTGATTCTCTAACCCAGTTTGTTTGCTGGTTTCCATGGCTGCAATACGCTGTGTTTTCCGCCAACTGGCAACCTGTGATGTCGAAATACTATTGGATGAACTGGCAGCACACGGTTTTGCACAGAACAAAACAAAGACAGACATTCCGACACGGAACGCACATTTTCAAAGTAGAATATCTGGCTGTAGCATTGTTTTTCTGAGAAAAAAGTAGGTGAACTTAGCATTTTTCCTAAATATCTGCAAACATATTGGGGTATTTTTATGCTTTATTAAAGTGAAAATCTTACATAGAGCCCCTTTAAATGTGTTCAAATGTCTGAAAATCTGTGTGTAACTTTAAGGAACGTCACTATCAAACACCTTTTTTCTGCAATTAAGCAAACTTTTTTGGGTGTTATTCCATAAAATTTAGTTATGTGTGTACAACTGTTCAGAACTGTGCTAGATATCCTTGTGCTGATTAGATATCCATGTGCAACTTTGAGCGGCTCAAAAGTATCTAAAATTGTCACTACCGAAACTTCACCGCATGTTTCGGTCGTGACTATTCCGGTAGTGAATAAATAAATTTACAAAGTAGATGTAAACAAAATCTTAACAGGTCAGTGTAACGCTTCTTATTAAATTATTTATTATTGTGTTTCGGCAGTGACAAATTTGGGGAGAGGAAAAATATTCCAAACCTTTCTGAAAATACAATATGAGAATTAACTGCACAATTACTAGAAATGTGTACCTTGGATATTATACAGTTTGCATACATGCATGGCCCATACACAGAAGTATGTAAACTTCAACAGTTGTATGTGACCTCAACTGTATATCACAATATAGTTGTTTTAAATAACAAAAATCCTATTAAAGAATGATTTAAATAATTAAATGCTTTACAAATGAAAGATCTTGTTTGATATCCTTTTATTTGGAAATTGAAAAATAACCAAAATGGCTATATATTTAAATGCTCTCATTTAAAAACTGACAGTAGAAGAAGACAGTTTGTGTTAAGGATGACTATAGTGCCCCTTGTGGCAACACAGAGAATTGTGTTGCACTATAAGTTGCGTTCTTGCACATTTCAGCACAACGACATATGAAATGGGACTCATGTTTATGTATTTTCATAGAGTATGTTTCAAGTGATGTGGAACTCTGTTATTATCCCGTGAGCATTAGTATGAAAGTGTTTCTCTGAGATCTTTTAGAGCTGTTTCAGAGGAACATTTGGGATTCAGATTAATTCTACCCGTCTGTAAGTCTGAATCCCATCTGCAGTCCCTCCTATGCATCCTCAGCTCCAGATAAAACCATCTCAAAGGCTTTCAGGGCAGATTTTGTGAGATGTTGTTGTGCTGTCAGCGAAATAGGAGAGGAATAAAGTGGAAATGACATGCAGACGGGAGACAGAGATAACAGGAGGGAGAGAGGGACTGACCTTTCACTCAGACATCCTAACAATATCTGCTGATCTGGATCAGATGAACTGTTCCTGGAACAGTGCTCGGATGAATAATTGAAAAATAGATTCATGATCTCACGTGTTTGATGTCTCGCTGGTGCAGGCGCTGTGCCGCATCGATACCAGATTGAAAATGACCTGAGAAATCAAATGGATGGAAAGACAAACAGATTTAAACAGCATCACACAGGCCTTCAGAAACATGAATGCACAGACATAGTGATACAAGATACTTCAGAATATACCATGGTACTGCCATGATAAATGTCCAAAAACATGGTGGTACTGTGGTACATTTTTTTTTTTTTTTAAGTATTTATAGTTCATGTATGGATCTAATATAATGTGACACATCAGATGTTTTTTCCCAACTGTTACCCAAACATTAGGCTTATTGTGCTTAATAACTCTTTTAACATCAACCACGTCCTGCACTTTCTTATACATGCAAGTTTTATTAAGTGTTAACAGTGAGATTATGTGGTTTTTATAGTCAATTAACACTGCTTTTGTCATTTTTTACAAGATGGACAAAATTTGTCACCAAAAAAGGTTTTACCGAATGTCACTTTTGGTTATACCAAATGACCATATTTTCTAACAATGCTAACAGGCTGATATCTAGCTAATGAGCAAAAGGACAATCAAACATTTTATATTTAGTACAAGTTTTTAAAATATTACAACATTTTCCATGTTTTATAGCGGTTGTACCGAATGACCTGATGTTTCGGGACATGATCAAGTGAAAACATGCATTTTTCAGATAGTTAAAAGAGAGTTAGTTACTTTGCTTCATGACCATGTGGTCCTTTGCAGGTGTCTGAATGATGTCACATGATATTGACCACATGACTTGATCCAAAATGATCCCTTTATATTGGTTACTCCGAATGACATCAATGAAATTATTTTTTCGGACATTCTTTCTCATAACTAAGCAACGACTTCTACACATCATTTTAATGCCATGTTGCACTATGTTGATATATGATGTTATAAAATCATGCCAGAATAAAAAATACATTTATTACATTTATTACATTTTAAGATATTTGGGCTGTATTGGCCTTTGGATGGTTAAACCGAATGACCTTTTGGCACTTCAAAATCTTTAAAATACCTTTATATGTAGCAAAATATTATTAAAACCTTTTGGATTCGATAAAAGAGATCTAGTTATATTACCTTACATACTTTGGATGTCATATCTTTGTTTTTTATTATTATTAAGGCCCTTTGGACACAAAAGAAAATGACCCGTCACGTCATTGACCCAAATATAAATATATATATAATTCAAAATGCATTAAAAAAACAAGTATTTTTTGTTTTAAATGATGATGATGATGATGATATATTATTATTATTATTGTATTCACATATAATGTACAAACTTGTATATATTAGATTTTTTTTAATATTTCCAGTTTAAATATAAAAAAAAAAAAGATTCATCATTATTAAAATTATACAAAATTATATTAATATTTTGTTTTGAATGTATTAGTGTTACTATTATATTCTAACTGAATGTAAACAACACAATATACAGTTTTATATATATATATATAGTTTTTATAATTATTTATATTGTAACTTATTGTAACATATATAACATAAAGAAAATTAAGCTAAACTAGTCTGAAGGACCATTAAGATTGTTTGCCTTTTTAGGTCCTTCCATGATTTGCTTTATTTTTTTTATGCATATATTATTTCCCTGATTTTCTAGTGATATGTGACCCGGTCATGTTCTGATCAGGTTTCAGGATTCACCCCACACGACTCACAGCGACTGATAGACGCGCTCTTGATTTGTCCTGATGCTCCTGAAAGCTCCTGTGTTCATTATTTGTTATGAGGACGGCGAGTCTGAGAGCAGCTTCGGTGTGTAATATAGTTTCCTGATGCTATAAAGCTCGCTCTCATTTTTATTTTCAGCAGCAGATCTGTTTGTCTGTGGCCTCTCTAGCAAAAACCAAATCACCTCATGTTCTTGGTTCAACATGAGAACAGAAAGAGGAAGGATGCTGAGATTTCCCTTTATTCCTGTGGTTATTTCTCAGATGTTCCACTTGCTGCATTGTGTTGAGGTGTTTTAGTGGTTGAATATTCAGTGTCAGCGGTGTCGACAGCACTAGTGAGCGTGTCAGCGGGGGTCTGTAGAGCCGTGTCTTCTAGCTGCCATCCTCACAGCGGGCGCGGACCCTCGGGCGGACGCCGGCACTCGTGTTTTGGGCTGAAAGAGCAAGTTCTTGAGAAGGGCTGGTGTGGAGACAGTCCTTCTCGCTGCAGGGGTCCGGCGTGTGTGAAAGCCAGTTTCCCCCGGCGGAGAGTCACAATAACAGTTTGGAACTTTACTAACAGCCTGTTAACTGTGAAATGGCTGCAAGTTGGTAAAATGATGAAAGTATTCTTGGTTACGTCTTTATGTAAAGCTCTTCAGAGGAAGGAACAGGTGGTGAAGGACATCAGGACCATGATGCACGTCTTTAAAATATTGACACCTGCTGACGAGAACTTTACGTAAAAATCTGTTTGTTGACACTTTCTTAACATGACGAACAGGGCCGTAAAAATTCTGTCATTATCTATTATTACCCGTCATTTAAATGTTCATATTTTAATGATAATAAGACATTTAATAGCTTTTATTTTCATTCAAATTTTCATTTTTAATCATGAACTTATAAGTGCGCAATTCTGACTTTATAACTCACAATTGCGAGTTATGAAGTCAGAATTGTGAGAAATAAACTATAAATTGTGAGAATTTGTTACAGATTTTTCTGCCACAGCAAAAAAATGTATTCAATGACGGAAAATATTCGGTTAATGCGACCACTGTCCAAAATGCACATTCAAGTGTTTATTTTATTGCTCTTTATCTATTTGCACCTGTATATTTCAATCTCAAGACGTATTTTCAAAGCCTGTGAGTTTGAGTCAGCATCTTTTCACACACCAAACTTTATTGTTTATTCATATCTATATTTTGAAGGTTTCATTCGCCTGGTTTATTGAACATTTTATCCCTAAAAACATGGTGAAAGTTTATTTTTTCCCTCTCTGTTGACAGTATTTTCTGATTTATGGAGTGATAAAAAGAAACCTTTTACTCTAAAATGTCAACAAACATGAGTTTTGAACCTGACTTTATCCAATGTTCTGATTGCTGTTCTGGAAAAAACATGCAAATTAGTGCATGTTTAATTAGACAATGCCTCATTTGCATATTTAAACATAACATTTCAGAAAACTTGTAATACAAAACAATTGTCTTAATGTATTGTGATTAATCAACTGGGGAAAGTTTGGTGAAATTGATTAGTTACAACTTTTTTCCCTGTTTAACTGTGTTATTTAATTATTTGTTTGTTTGTTTGTTTGTATTTGTTTATGTATGTATTTATTTATTTATTTATTATTTGTTTTCAACTTAATTTCCTCCATTTCCAAATTTCCATAATTTCCAAATTTCCTCCACTTCCAAATGCTATTTCTAAATTTCCTCCATTTATAAATTTCCTCCATCTCCAAACGCCATTCCCAAATTCCCTCCATTTCCAAACTTCCTCCATTTATAAATGCTATTTCCAAATTTTCTCCATTTACAAATTTCCGCTATTGCCAAATGCCATTTCCAAATTCAATCCATTTACAAACTTCCTCCATTTCCAAATGCCATTTCCAAATGTCCTCCATTTCCAAACTTCCTCCATTTCCAAATTCCCTCCATTTCCAAATGCCATTTCCAAATTTCCTTAATTTCCAAATTTCCTCCACTTCCAAATGCTATTTCTAAATTTCCTCCATTTATAAATTTCCTCCATCTCCAAACGCCATTCCCAAATTCCCTCCATTTCCAAACTTCCTCCATTTCCAAATGCCATTTCCAAATTCCCTCCATTTCCAAATTTCCTCCATTTCCAAACGTCCTCCATTTCCAAATGCCATTTCCAAATTCCCTCCACTTCCAAATGCTATTTCTAAATTTCCTCCATTTATAAATTTCCTCCATCTCCAAACGCCATTCCCAAATTCCCTCCATTTACAAATGCTATTTTCAGATTTCCTCCATTTCCAAATTTCCGCTATTGCCAAATGCCATTTCCAAATTCAATCCATTTCCAAATACCATTTCCAAATTTCCTCCATTTCCAAACTTCCTCCATTTCCAAATTTCCTACATTTCCAAATTTCCTACATTTCCTACATTTTCAAATGCCATTGCGACTTCTTTTGCAAAACAGTATTTACAAGGTCCATAAAGGTTTTTTTTTACAAAATGAAAATGTAACATTAAACATGTTAAAGATTATAACTAATGCAGCTGATTTATTACATTGATGCTCTGGAAAATAAATTGTGCAGGATTTACTTTAAAACAATTTCTGCTCAGAAATTGCTAGTAAATTTCACAAATAATTAGAAAGAAAGGGGAAGTGCTAGAATTAAACGTATAGTTTTGAAGTAGAAAGACTGAAATAGTTTCACTGCACTTTAGACATCTTCTCCATTGACTTCCACCCAGACCTGTGGTGTCTGAGTGTGAATATGAAGTGCACTCAGTAGTCTGTCTGTATTTTTAGACCTCGACCTCACACTGAGACTCAAGCACCTAAAGGGCCGAACACTGTCACGCTGAGAACATACGACTCACTTAATTAACCCAACGAGACGAGAAGGACACCTGGAAATATATCACAACCCAGTCTATTATTATTACAGTATGAAGTTTATTAAGCGCACACATCTTAGTATGATTAACATGTTAGGATAATATAGTTTTAAGTGATTTATTTGTCACTTGCACATTTTTCTCAAAGCGACGACTAAGCAGAACCAGCGTTACGACCCATAAAGTCCATTTCAACATGATGACTTTATAGCAGAAATGTAATATTAGCTCTTTACTGTCAGGATCATGAGGGTTTTACCGCAGTAAATTCTCAGCAGAGAGTCTGTGGACTCATTTACATTTTTACATTGATGTGTTTGGCTGATGCTTTTATGCAAAAGTGACTTTAATTGCTCTGAAGGTTTATTGTAACCTTATTGTAAAGTGAATATGAATGAATAATGTTTGTTATTCTTGTAATATTTAGTCAAGAGGTCTAAATAATAATTGTCCTGGTTGTGTAAAGCGTATGTCCGTCATCAGTCAGATGTCACCGCCGGCGTAAACAAATGACATTTATGCAGTAAACATGCTTCAATATTCGAGCTAAACGCCCTCAGCCGTGTTCAGACACATGCCACTATTACTCCTGGTGATGGATCGCTTGTTCTGTGGAGTTTGTTCACTGGAGTCGATCCTCCGGGACTTCAGCTGCAGAAGTTCAGCTCTCTCACCGGTGGGTGTTTGAGCTGACGTGGAATCAGACGCCTCGGCTGTAGAACATCTCGCTGAAATGAAAGCTGAGCTGCTCAAAGCGCAGGAGATGCTGTCAGGAAGAAGTGCATTCTGGGAGATGCTCCTGACTGCTGATCTGACTCACGATCTGCACCTGGGTCGCGTTCTTTAACATGGTGTGAAACTCACGTCACGGGTCGTTTTCTGCAGAAATATGTGTTTTATATGAAATACAGTCGGTTAATTGTATTAAAGGAAAGAGATGAAAACTGAATCATTTTCATGACATTCGGTTTAGTACATTTTACCAGTGTTGTTATTGTTAACTAAAATCAAAACTGAAATAAAGCTGAATGGAAAATTAAACTTAGAGATGTTGCTTTTGCAACTAACTGGAATAGATATTTAAAATAAAAAACAATATAAAAGTAATTCTGGTTATTCCATGAGACTGACTAA
>RJVU01042594.1:1389022-1421009 GCA_003731715.1 Anabarilius grahami
TTTTATGCTTTTGTCATTTTTAAAAAATGTTTTTTAATATATATATATAATTTTATTACTTTTTTTATACATTTTTGTTTTATTTATTTGAGTACATCAGTTTAAACTAAATTAAAAATGAGACATGTTGCTTTGGCAACTAGTTAAAAAAATAAGTTTAAATGTTTATTATATTTCAAGTAATGAAAATGTTTTGTTTTGTTTTGTTTTTTTTATTAATTTGATCTTGTTTGACCTGTCAGGTTTATATATATATATAAAGTGTTTAGTGGTTTGAGCACAAGCACATTTAGTCATTTCGCCTCCTGAATTTCTCTGCCCACCTGTTGATTCACCTGTTGGATCTCAGTATGACAGCGGAGTGATTAACTTTTTTATCGCCCGATTACCCACATGGACGTCGTGGTGTTGCCATGACAACAAATTGATTTCTTTCCGTCGTTCATACGCCAGCCGCCCCTAAATGCATTGGCTTCTGTGAATTTCACTGTGCGTCTGAGCGGGAAGCGTCTCGGCGGAGCTCTATCAATACACAGAGCGAGAACAACCGGGAAGACATTGATCAGAGAGACGCTGCGAGGGCGAGGGGGCGTGAGAGCGGCCGTCTGCCCCACGGGGGCATCGAGACATCATAAATCATTTCCTAAGGACAGGAAGCACTTCAACACACTGATATTTCACTCACTTCACTGCTAAGCAGTTTGGGGTTTTCTAAGGTTACAAATGCAGTTTCCTGTGTGATGGTCGACACACGTGCAGTTTTTCTGTTTTGGTTTATATTAATGTGCATCACTTTTGAAACTGTTTGTTGGTTTTGAATGTGCATTAGACGTAAATGTGATATGAGAAAAGTCGTGGAATGGGTTTAAATGGGGTCCAATGTGTTAGTTTAGCCAAAAATGAAATCTCTGTCATCGTTCACTTAGCCTCAAGTTTTGACTGTGATCAGAGGCTGTCGAGCTCAAAAAAATCACCATAAAAGTCCCACTATAGCAGAATAAGAAATGTGCTGTGGTCAGAAGATTTTCAGCCAATAGCAAATTAAATCTGTGTCTGTTCCTCACACAAACCTGACACTCATTTTAAAAGACTTGGAGTGTATTGAATGAGTCATATGGACTAATTTTATGATACTTTTATGGTGTGTTTTTATGGTGTAGTGTTGTAATACTCAAGATCAGTCTTAAAACCATTTTTAGAAAGTCTTGGTCTTGTCTCGGTCTCAGAATAAGAGGACTCTGGATTTTATCTCAAGACCGGTCAAGGTCACAACCTCGAGGATATCACTAAATTGCCGGTGCACTGTCTGATTTATTTGTTAACATCATTAATGTGATTTGATGTAAAACTTACTGCTTAAAATGCAATCAATAACTTATTTCAAATGTGATTTCTTTTGTTACTGTTGTGCCGGGATCAAAATCAATGCAGGGTTGTCTCAAAAAAACTCAAATGCCCACAAATTTAAGATATGATTACAAAAAAGTACTTCTACGAGATTTTGTGTTTTATATTATTATAACGTAGGATAAAAATAAGCAATATCACGAGCAAGAGAGCTGTTTTCACGAATATGAGCACGATTAAAAACGTGATATTGATTTTATACAAACGATCAATAAACATTAAGTGACTTTCATTTTACTTAGAAGTTTTTGCTATTTCGGCAATGAAAATAGTTCAAAACAAATCCATAACAGAACTGTTGTGCTTTTCAAGCAGCATGCTGCAGTGATTCATTACTAAATGAATCAGCTGCTTTGAACAAATCACTTGAATAAATGACTCAGTGACTCTCTCATTAAGTGTTTTGTCGCCACCTACTTGCGGTTTCAGTTTCATATTTAAAAGTTGACCTATCATTTTATTTTTCTTTCATATTCCTATATTCAAAATTGTAATGCAGGTGTAATTGTACCAATTCAGATGTAACTTCTGTGCCTTCTCTGCAACGCAAAGATGAATTTTATTGTTAGTGATTTGATTGGTAACAGCTTTATATAGTGTCTTATTACTGTAATTGCATTTATTGATTAAATATAATTTCACAGACAGATGATATGGATCTTTTAGATGAGTGATGGTCTGGTCTTGGTCTCGGGTTTAGGTGGTCTTGACTACAACACATACTATTGGTAAAGAGAAAGACAAATGATGAATCAAAGTTCATCGCAAATAGCTTTTCCATAAGCTGAGATATATATATGAAGAGTTTGGTTCCAAAACGCGATAAATGCCATTTAAAAAAAATTGAGTGTCCGCCAAAATCAGTATTGTATCTGGTCGGTATTGAAAAGTCATTTATTAATTTTGTGCAAAATGCGATATCCGTCGTGTTATTCTGTCATGTTTTCTCCAAAACGCAACAAACACCAGTCTCCTTTTTCTGCAGAACGCAAAATATCCGCTCAACCAATCACAGCGCACCATTCCACCCACTGTAAACATTGAAGGCTTTTTTAAAAAGCCTTTTTAATGCCAATGTACTCGGCAAATGTGTTTATTTAACCATGCGGTGGCGCCAGATACTCTTTAATCGGTAATGACAAACAATTTATAATGTTAACAAGATGACCCGTTGAATTCATTTTGGGAGCGACGGCTGAATGTATTTTTAGTAAAATGCCTGTATATAAAATAAATATTGGCAAAGTTTAGACTCTGTCATATATGTGAATCAACTTACTTTGTTGTGTATTTTCAATTTGAAAAATAACTTTTATATTGATGAATTAATTGCATTTTGAAAAAAAAAGTGTCATGGATTTATTGCATTTTGGGAAAAAAAGAATACGTTTTTATAATAAACTTTTTAAAATCAAAATGTAGATTTGAATTTTTAATGTTTTTATAACCAAAAGATGCTATGTGAAAGTTTGAAACAGAAAATAGTGGTTTTCATCTTACCAATTTCTTGGTAAAGAAAACACATTTTTACTCAAATTAATCAAAATGGAGCTATTGCGTTTTGGAACCAAACTCTTCATATATATAAGAAACACCATAAATGTAACACACACCAATAAAGTAATGCAATAAACATTCATTGAACAACATGAGATCTATCACAAAACCTTGATGTTCATGCAACATAACGAAATAATTATTTCAATGAAAAACCATCTAATGTGATCTGGGAATGTCAGTTGCTTGTTCTTTTTCACTTCCAAGGACTGTAAATTTTAGTATTTTTCTTTAAAATTGCATGAAATGTCTTGTTAGATTTATGATAGTTCTTTTGCATTCCATGTTAAAAAGTAAATAAACAATTTTATTTGGATTTGAAAATGTGGGTGAGTGAAAAAAAAAAAACTTTTTTGGTGAACTGTTCCAATTCCACTCAGGTGAACAGAGTATTCTGCACTCTTTTTGGTGAGTGAAAACATGGTTTAAAAGAGCTAAAGTTGAAAAATACACGTGCAAAGAGCTGGAGAAGTGTACAAATTCATGCACGATGCAGATCTAGCGATGCAAATAACACCAACATCACCTCAATTAACTCAGCAGATTGAACCTCCACTGGGTTTCTCACCTGTTCTGTCCATGAAACTCTTATCTTTCGAACAACATCACCCTCGAACCCGCTAACAACCATCTCCCGTTCCTCCATACGTGACCTGCCCCGGGACTCCAGCGCTCTCGCGGGGAGGTTCGAGAGTTCAGGCCCTTCTGATTGCAGAGGGCCAGAAATATCGCCTCCCACACGGCTGCTTTATGACCTTCAGCCGAGCAGCTTTACAGACGAGAGCACCTGGAGTTTGCATATGGCGCTCTCTAATTCTCCATGTGGCCTCTCGTTAAAGTCACTGGCTGCCAGAGCTAAAGAGCTGTCGCAAATTACAGCGAGTGTAAAACCAAGTGAGACGGCTGCATCTGAGAGTTTGAGGAGATGTTGCATGTATTGGAAATATTATGAACAAGGTTTCTAATTGCATTAATGAAGACTGATGCAAACACTTTGGTTTTATGTTTTCTTCAGCCATTGGTGAGCCGGTCAGCATGAACTGGTTCAGTCCTCAAGGCGAGCGCATCATCTCAAACCAGAGAGTGATCGTTCACACAGAGGGCGAGCGGTCCAGGCTGACCATCTACAACGCCATCATCGAGGATGCTGGGATATACCGATGCCAGGCTGTGGACGCCAAAGGACAGAGCCAGGAGGCCACGGTGGTGCTGGAGATTTACCGTGAGTCAGTTAACATGAGCGTCTATAATCATTTACTTAGTCATGATGGAGGGACGGTAACATAATGTTAATGAGATGTATTGGATGAATGTAAAAATTTTATTTAAAAAAATCTCATTTATAATGTAATATAATATATAATTTTTGGTTTGCCTTCCTTGAATGCTGTGGTGTTCCTTGGCTGAGTTGAGCTTCTTCACCTCACGGCAAGCGAATTTTATGTCGGTTTTATTGATATAGAGGCATATTAGCACTGAATTTAAATGAACCTTGACACATTGACATGACACTCCAAAAGAAACCTTGTGATAATTCTGATCTGCCACAACCAAAGCCACACACCTTTCCCCAGTGCAGCTCTTCTTCAAAGCACGATTTCATCTGAGATGGAGGAAATTAGCCAAAATATGTGAGGTTAAACGTCGTCAGATCAGTCAGAGCTGGCAAATTTTCATTTAAGAATTCATTTAAGACGGAATAGCGTTACACAGCAGATAGCTCTACTTGCACGTAGAAGCGAAAGTAGTCTTATTTTCAGACTCATTCACAGACAGTCTGTAAAAATTGGCAGGTTAAAGCTGGCTTTAACCTCCAGAGGCATTTTTACAGCACAAGACTGGTGCAATGAGTGCTTTTTTTGGAATAACTAGACTGGATCTGCAAAAACTGCTCAGGTTAATGACATCAAACCTTTAAAAGATACTCAGTGTTTTATTATAAAGGGGCTATATGTAAGAATGTTCATGTATTAATCGCTTTTTTTATTGCCAATGTGTGAACAGCTTGTAACAAAACTTTAGAAAAGGTGGTCTAGGAAAGCCTGTCGGCTGATGTTTATGTAAAAGACTCTGGGCGGTTTTGCCGGGAAAATCAAAAGTACTGTCATTTTTGTTGTGTTTATTTTGTTATTGAGAGTAAAGCGCGCAGCACATATTCACATAATCATCTAAACGCCGCTCTCAGCAGTGTGAACTGCGTCAGGATGTTCGTTAACAGTATGTCGCTGCAAAGGTATTTGCAACTTCTTTTAACTTATAAGCAAAGAATGAAAAAGACGTTCTCTGTGAGTATATCGGGGCTTTGAATCACTTTCAGTCCCTTGTGCACGAGTGTGAACACGAGTAGTAAGTTGCTGCTGCAGTTCACTTAATGGCCACCGGCATTGCTAACAACAAGGGTTTCTGAATTCTACATATAGCCCCTTTAAGCAAATTTTATACTTACTGTAAATATATAAAGAGCATATGGGGCCTCGCAAGTGATATGCCAGAAAAAAATACTAAGATAAATCGTGCACACGATTTAGCAAATCGAGCGAACAAAATAGTAAATCATGCGCACGGTTTAACAAATAGAGGGAACTAATTAGTTAATCTTGCGCACAATTTAGCAAATTGAGGGAACGAAACAGTAAATAGTGTACATGATTTATAAATCGAGGAAACAAATTAGTAAATTGTGCGCACGATTTAGCAAATCAAGGGAACAAAATAGATAAATCGATGGAACGATATAGTAAATTGTGCGCACGATTTAGCAAATCAATGGAACAAAATAGATAAATCGATGGAACGAATTAGTAAGTCATGTGCAAGATTTATAAATCGAGGGAACGAAATAGTAAATTGTGCGCACGATTTAGCAAATCGATGGAACAAAATAGATAAATCGATGGAACGAAATAGTAAATTGTGTGCACGATTTCTAAATCGAGGGAACAAAATAGATAAATCGATGGAACGAAATAGTAAATTGTGCGCACGATTTAGCAAATCGAGGGAACGAAATAGATAAATCGATGGAACGAAATAGTAAATTGTGTGCACGATTTCTAAATCGAGGGAACAAAATAGATAAATCGATGGAACNATACATTTAACTTATTTAAATTTTATTTTCAATTCATTGACATGGTTTTGTGGAATATTGAATTTGTTTGGTATAGCTCTTTTACTTTAACTTTAGTATTATAATTTATTTACAGTACACACACAGACTGTTAAAACCAGCTTCAACTGGAAGTAAGTAAAACTGTTAAATGTTTAAAACCAGACTGTTTTTTGATCATTAAAAAATATATACTTTTGATGTGCAATTGTTCAGTCATTGAGACTGTAATCTAAGGCTTTTTTTAACATAATCCCTTCTGGAAAATGGTTTATACAGCCCACATACATAGAACAGGCAGATGTTTTGCTATTGAATGTTGTGTAAGTGTAGTTTATAGGATATGGGTCTAATATCCAGTTTATTTTCAAAATCAAAATATCGGCTTATAAATCGGCTCTTTTCGAGTTAATATCGGCATCGGCATCGGCCCCCAAAAATCCATATCGGTCGGGCTCTAAACGGTATAGTAAATTGTGCGCACGATTTAGCAAATCGATGGAACGGTATAGTAAATTGTGCGCACGATTTAGCAAATCGATGGAACAAAATAGTAAATCGTGTACACGACTTAGCAAATCAAGGGAATGAAATAGTAAATTGTCCGCATGATTCTCTGAGCGTTCTGAAACAAGTAGTAACATTTAAAAAAAATTGACAAATGTCCAACTAAAACATTTCAGAAAAAAAAAAATGCTCCGTGAAGAACATTATACTTTGAATGAATGTTACTGGAAGAACGTTTGTTCATAACTTTAAGAGAACCTTGCCAGAACATTAGCTAAAGTTCTGAGAATGTTCCCTGTCAGCTGGGCTGCTGGCTCTTATGATAAATTGCTATGATAAATTTGTAGTCCTTTTGGACAGAATGAGATGTCATTATCCATGAAGTTTGGATGAGTGAGTTAACTTCACTAACTCGCTCAGTGTTGTTGTCATCCAGGCCAAATGGTACTATATATTATATATTATGAAGGTCGATACACACAGAAAATAAAAAAGCAAATCACTTTCATCACATTTTGTTTTTGTCTAAACCTGCTTTCATCAACAAGATGGTTTCCTTTTCTCAGAAGTGAAAAGATTGAGTGATTTCTGTCAGATGACCTTCAGTGCAGTCTGTTTGGACCGTATTCTACACAGCATCCTCGCTCTGAAATGAAGCCAGATCTTCAGAATTTTCAGTGGGTCAATGAGGGTAAACGCTGAGTAAATCTGTGTAATAGTCGCCGTGTAGAAACATGTCCCAGTGCGCCGCTCTGCCCTGACCTCACAGCTCACGCCAAATTATGAGATTCAGAATAGAAAATGATTTCATTCTACAGCGAGAGAGATTCTGTCTGTTTACAAGCACACTTTTGGAATAACTGAGAGAATGAATGCCATCACATTCAAAGCATGCAGGGATAGGGACAAAAAAATTATCATTTTGATCAGCCAGTGAAACAACTTGATTCATTCGTTTCGTGACTTTGAGTTTTAAGAGAAATCGAGCTGGTTTCACAGAGGTAAATGTTAGTGCAAAGAAACTCCATAATCGTTATTCATTTTTTTTAATAATACTTTTTTATTCTATTTCAGTTCACATTTATTTTTGTTTCAGGTAACTAAAACTAAAGTGTTTCTATGGTTTTAGTTTCAATAAGTTAACTGTATCTCTGACTTGTAATTGCAGGATTTGTTTTCGGGTTGTTGAGATCTCTTCTGTACAGGAGGCACATGTGAGATTAATGGGATCTTTTATGTTGTTGTGTTTGTTTGGTCACAGAGAAGTTGACGTTCCGCGAGGTGAAGACGCCACAGGAGTTTCGTCAGGCCGAGGACGCTGAGGTCATCTGTGATGTCATCAGTTCACCTGTGCCAGCCGTGTCCTGGTTCTACAAGAACAGAGAAATCACGTCCGAACCGAACAGTAAGAACTGAGACGATTCATTTAACCCTCTGGTGCTGCTCGCTTGGCAATTAAATTGATGTACTGTATTTTAGTTCGATAATGTTTTTTATTTAATATTTTGTATTTTTAGGCGATTTTTTGGTACTAAATTATATTTATGGAATAGTTATGATCCACTTATTACCTTTTAATCACTTTTGGAGCATACCCCTGAAAATGAGATTTCCAACTTAAAATCTTGAATGCTTTGTATCACAGACTTAAGTTTGATCTCTTAGTTTATTATTATGAAAAATGCACAAAAATACTCTTTTTAAATTTTATATGAAATACATATTTTCCACAAACATGTTTTACTCTAAATCTGTTTTAAAATTAAACCCATACATCTAAGCAAGCTGTGCTCCAAATTTGAGGTTGATATCACAAAAAATGAGCTTTCAGTCAGATTTTGTTTGGGCGCAGTACCAAACGTTTCCACTAGATGAAATTCATTTCCCATTCATTTCATTTTTGACCGTGTGACTATTTTTTTCAGGACCATTTAACCTTTTTGAATCAAGTCCATGATTTTTGTGTGTATGTGTTCACATAGCAAGTACCAAAACCTTTACCAAGTTTTGTACCATTTCGATGAAGTAAAAAGATTTTATAAAACAAAACAAAATGAACAGCACTATGGTATAATATGGTACTATATGATTACCATACTCAATTCTCTAAAGTATTTCAGAGAATACCATGGAATTACTGTGGTACATGTTCCAAAAAACCATAGTACTGTATTTCCTTTTGATGATGTTTTGTTTTTGGACCTATAATTCTTTATAATTGCAGTACATATATTTTATTTAGGTTCATCTATTGGGACTTTAGGGTAAGTAAAGTATTCTCTTCAACTTGATTTACTGTTTAACTATTCTAATAGTAAAGCAAGTTGAAGAGAAAATGACTCTTGACGTATAACATATAAATGACGCATAAATGTCTTAATGTCCTTAAGTAGATAAGAATTAGTTCTCACGTCGATTAATCGCGATTAATCGCATCTAACATAAAAATTTGTAAATATATTATGTGTGTATAAATATATATACACACACATACACACACACACACAAATATATACAAACTTTTATGTTAGATGCGATTAATCACGATTAATCACTAATAAGAATATTTCACAAGTGTCATTTACATTTAATCATTTAGCAGACTCGTTTATCCAAAGTGACTCACAAATAAGGAGAACAGTTGTTTATTGTACAGAAAGATGCACAAACACTTTGCAATGTAAACATTTTATGAAAAGGTGTTTGTTGGGTTTGAAATGCTAAAACAATAAACCACAGTCATTGTCTGGATTCAGTAAAGTTCTCTTCTGAAGGAATAAAAACTTCTATCTACATTTTAGGTGTCAAACCCTTAATTGGAATTCAGAGGCAGAACTTTGACAAGCTATCTGCACTTTCCAGCCTGGGAGATTAAAAGATGGAGATTTGATTATTTTTATTCTAATTAGGGAGCCGGTTATAAATGTCTCTCCTGGATGAGAAGAGAAAAGGTGTGTGTTTATCGGCGAGGGATGACAAAAGCAAAAGAAAGGACATTTAGCAAATGTCCTTGAAATGGAAGCAGAAGTCATTTTGAGGATTGATGATCATATTTTCCTATTATTGTGCTCAGATGAAAAAGGAGTCTGTTGATTAAATCCTCTGCGTTTTTTTCATTTCACCGCACACAGGACTATATTTCTGTCAAAGGCTTTAAACATAACAGAATGACTTTAATTTCTCTTAAAAACCTTATGCCTGGTTTTTTAGTTTAGTGATCAATCCAAAGAATCCAAGAGGTCTGAAGGGTTCTTTGGCACAGACACAATTTATTTTTTTATTAGTGCCATTTGCTCAAAGATTAGTGTCTGAACATTTCAGAATGTAACTTGTACGATTAAACTCATGCAGTTTGTGTCATATAGGACTGTCTGTGGCAGACTGTGTGTTACTGTGTACTAGAACACCATAACAACAGCATATGAACCACTCAGAACACCTTAGCAACTGCATAGAAACAGACTAGCAACTAATTGTAATACCAAAGAAACTGCATAGCAACATGATGGAAAACACTCGTAACACTTTGGCAACTGCATAGCAACACACTAGCAACCACTTGGAACACCCCAGCAACTGCATAGCAACACACTAGCAACCACCTGGAACACCACAGCAACTGCATAGCATCATGTTGGCAAAGACTCAAAACACCCTGGCAACAGCATAGCAACACACTAGCAACCACTTGGAACACCCCAGCAACTGCATAGCAACACACTAGCAACCACCTGGAACACCCCATCAACTGTGTAGCAACATGTTGCTAAGATACATAATATTCTGGCGTCTGTATAGCAACACATCAGTGACCACCTGGAACACCCCAGCAGCTGCTTAGCAACATGGTGGTGAACACTCAGAACACCCTAGAAACCGCATAGCAATACACTAGCAACCACCTGGAACACCACAGCAACTGCATAGCAACATGTTGGTTAATGCTCAGAACACCTTGGCAACTGCATAGCAACATAGTGGCAAACTCTCATAACACCCTAGCAACTGCATAGCAACACACAAGCAACCACTCAGAACACCCCAGCAACTGCATAGCAGCACACAAACAACCACCTGTAACACCACAGCAACTGCATAGCATCATGTTGGCGAAGTCACAAAGTATTCTGGCAACTGCATAGCAACACACTAGCAACCACCTGGAACACCCCAGCAACTGCATATCAACATGTTGGCGAAGTCACAAAGTATTCTGGCAACTGCATAGCAACACACTAGCAACCACCTGGAACACCCCAGCAACTGCATAGCAACACACTAGCAAACACTCGGAACACCCCAGCAACTGCATAGCAACACACTAGCAACCACCTGGAACACCCCATCAACTGTGTAGCAACATGTTGCTAAGATACATAATATTCTGGCGTCTGCATAGCAACACATCAGTGACCACCTGGAACACCCCAGCAGCTGCTTAGCAAACATGGTGGTAAACACTCAGAACACCCTAGCAACCGCATAGCAATACACTAGCAACCACCTGGAACACCCCAGCAACTGCATAGCAACACACTAGCAAACACTCGGAACACCCCAGCAACTGCATAGCAACACACTAGCAACCACCTGGAACACCCCATCAACTGTGTAGCAACATGTTGCTAAGATACATAATATTCTGGCGTCTGCATAGCAACACATCAGTGACCACCTGGAACACCCCAGCAGCTGCTTAGCAACATGGTGGTAAACACTCAGAACACCCTAGCAACCGCATAGCAATACACTAGCAACCACCTGGAACACCACAGCAACTGCATAGCAACATGTTATTAAATGCTCAGAACACCCTAGCAACTGCATAGCAGCACACAAGCAACCACCTGGAACACCACAGCAACTGCACAGCAACATGTTGGCAAAGACTCAAAACACCCTGGCAACAGCATAGCAACACACTAGCAACCACCTGGAACACCCCATCAACTGTGTAGCAACATGTTGCTAAGATACATAATATCCTGCCGTCTGCATAGCAACACATCAGTGACCACCTGGAACACCCCAGCAGCTGCTTAGCAACATGGTGGTAAACACTCAGAACACCCTAGCAACCGCATAGCAATACACTAGCAACCACCTGGAACACCACAGCAACTGCATAGCAACATGTTATTAAATGCTCAGAACACCTTGGCAACTGCATAGCAACATAGTGGCAAACTCTCATAACACCCTAGCAACTGCATAGCAACCACTCAGAACACCCCAGCAACTGCTTGGCAACACACAAACAAATGCTCAGAACACCCTAGCAACTGCATAGCAGCACACAAACAACCACCTGTAACACCCCTGCAACTGCATATCAACATGTTGGCGAAGTCACAAAGTATTCTGGCAACTGCATAGCAACACACTAGCAACCACCTGGAACACCCCAGCAACTGCATAGCAACACACTAGCAAACACTCTGAACACCCCAGTAACTGCATAGCAACACACTAGCAACCACTCAAAACAGCCACATAGCAAACGCATAGCAATATATTGGCAACCACTCAGAACACCCTAGCAACTGCACAGCGACATGTTGGCAACCACCTGGAACACACCAGCAACTGCATAGCAACACACTAGCAACCACCTGGAACACCCCAGCAACTGCATAGCAACACACTAGCAAACACTCGAAACACCCCAGCAACTGCATAGCAACATGATGGCAAATGCTTAGAACACTTTGGGAATTGCATAGCAACACACTAGCAACCACTTGGATCACCCCAGCAACTGCATAGCAACACACTAGCAACCACTCAAAACAGCCACATAACAAATGCATAACAATATGTTGGCAACCACTCAGAACACACTAGCAACTGCATAGCGACACGTTGGTAAACATTCTAAATACCCTAGCAACCACATAGCAACACACTAGCAATGACTCAGAACACCCTAGCCACTGCATAGCAACATGTTGGCAAACACTAAGAGCACTAACAACACCATAGCAGCCACCTGGAACACTCTAGCAACTGTAGTGCAGAGAACAATGTATCAGTCACATAGCAACACCCTGGCAACCAGTATGGCGAGGCATGCTGCACTCATAAATATTAGTTTTGATGTCTGTGTTTCTCTAACTTCCTGAAGGCAGATTTCAAGTGCTTCCCAGCAACAACCTGCAGATCCTGAGAGTGAGCAAAGCTGACGAGGGCGTGTATCGCTGTGAGGCGCGCGTGGAGGCCCGAGGAGAGATCGATTTCAGGGACATTGTGGTGCTGGTGAACGGTAAGAGCTGTTGTTACATGTGTGCACTTCCTCACTGAGCTCTGAACAGCTCAATAACCGCATAGCGCTCGACTGTACGAGTGTTTCAGTGTCACACTGTAGCTTATCGACTCACAGTTAAGAACCATTTACTTCTCTAAGACAAGCTCCTCTAATAAGGCCTGTCAGTACAGAAGAATCTGCACGTTCTGAAAGATTCAATGAAGTTGAAGTAACAATAAGATGATCATGATCGATCGTTGTTTAAATCAACGATCAATTAATCGTTAAACTTAACCTCTTAATTCCGAAGCGGAGGGCGCTACTAAGTAATCACGTTACTTGCTGAACAAACACAAAATAGGTGCCGTTTTTAGGCTTAGAAGCTTGGCTTTACAGTGAATATAGGGAATATGCCTATCATTTAAAGGGTTAGTTCACCCAAAAATGAAAATTCTGTCATTAATTACTCACCCTCGTGCCGTTTTACACCCGTAAGACCTTCGTTGATCTTCAGAACACAAATTAAGATATTTTTGTTGAAATCCGATGGCTCCGTGAGGCCATAGGTAGCAATGACATTTCCTCTCTCAAGATCCATTAATGTACTAAAAACACATTTAAATCAGTTCATGTGAGTACAGTGGTTCAATATTAATATTATAAAGCCACGAGAATATTTTTGGTGCGCCAAAAAAACAAAATAACGACTTATATAGTGATGGCTGATTTCAAAACACTGCTTCAGGAAGCTTCAGAGCGTTATGAATCAGTGTGTCGAATCATGATTCGGAGCGCGTGTCAAACCGCCAAACTGCTGAAATCACGTGACTTTGGTGCTCCGAACCGCTGATTCGACACGCTGATTCATAACGCTCCGAAGCTTCCTGAAGCAGTGTTTTGAAAACGGCCATCACTATATAAGTCATTGTGGCGAGCAGGGCGGGCGAGAGAAGCTCATCATCTTTCGCGTCACCGGCCTCGCGCTGTTCCCTCACGGCTCTCGCCCGCCCTGCTTCCCACAGTCGTTATTTTGTTTTTTTTTGCAGCACCAAAAATATTCTCGTCGCTTTATAATATTAATATTGAACCACTGTACTCACATGAACTGATTTAAATATGTTTTTAGTACATTAATGGATCTTGAGAGAGGAAATGTCATTGCTCCCTATGAAGGCCTCACGGAGCTATCGGATTTCAACTAAAATATCTCAATTTGCGTTCCGAAGATTAACGAAGGTCTTATGGGCCTGGAACGGCATGAGGGTGAGTAATAAATTACGTTATTTTCATTTTTGGGTGAACTAACCCTTTAACAAGTGCTTTAAAATTTGCTTACATATTAGAAGTGCTCTATTTTCATAGCGTGAAAAAATAACTGCTTTACATGAACGTGATCTGTAAAATCATTGTACATAACAGATAGACTTGTGTCATATATCGTTAAAAAAGTAGCAGAATACATCAAGCATTTTTGTTTCAGTTAGAGACCAAATTGTACCAAGTACTTGCATGAAAAATTGCTGCCGACCAGTGTTAATTTTTAAAGCAAATTTTGATTTAGTTTTAGTCGTAGTCTTTTCACTAAAATTCCATTTAGTTTTAGTCATATTTTAGTCAGTTTTAGTCAACTAAGGCCCGGCTTCACAGACAGGGCTTAGCCTAAACCAGGATTAAGCCTTAGATTAATTAAGGCATTTAAGTAGCTTTTATAAACTTTCAGTAGAAAAACACATTACTGGTGTGCATCTTGAGACAAAACAATGACACTGACATATTTTAAGATCTGTCAGTGCAAGTTGCTTTCAGTTAAAACAGTTCAAACATGTATTTTAGTCTAGGACTAGCTTAAGTCTGTGAAACCGGGGGTAAATCTACAGTAGATTTAGTCAACTAAAATCTAATGGGTTTAGTTAAACTGTAATGCATTAATTAAGAATTTCTCAGAAATTTCCAAACTCATTATATACTCCATGGAGTTCAGGTTACATTTGGTGCCGTGACCCAGATGGGAGTGAGGTTTAGGGCCAGTAAGAGCTTTGCATGTAAACCTCATTCCCCTGATCACTCAAGAGGCGCTCTAGCGACTGATGCCAGAGACTGCGGTCTTTAGCCTCCCTGTTAGAGCGCCTGACTCCCATGCCAGCGGACCCGGGTTCAAGTCCGGCTTAGAGCGGGCAGTTTGAACAGGAGGGGTTATATTGGTGCCATGACCCGGATGGGAGTGAGGTTTAAGGGGGTGAGTGTAATGGTTGTAGGCCAGTAAGAGCTATGCGTGTAAACCTCACTCCCCTGATCTCAAGAGGCGCTCTAGAGGCTGCGGTCTTTAGCCTCCCTGTTAGAGCGCCCAACTCCCATGCCAGCAGACCCGGGTTCAAGTCCCACTTAGAGCGGGCAGTTTGAACTGGAGGGGTTAAATTGGTGCCGTGACCCAAATGGGAGTGAGGTTTAGGGGGTGAGTGTAACTGTCGTAGGCCAGTAAAAGCTGTGCATGTAAACCTCACTTCCCTAATGTCAAGAGGTGCTCTAGAGGCTGCGGTCTTTAGCCTCCTTGTTAGTGCGTCCAACTACCACGTCGGCGGACCTGGGTTCAAGTCCCGCTTAGAGCGGGCAGTTTGAACAGGAGGGGTGACATTGGTGCCGTGACCCAGATTGGAGTGAGGTTTAGGGGGGTGAGTGTAATTGGTGTATGCCAGTAAGAGCTGTGCATGTAAAATTCCCTCTTCTGATGTCAAGAGGAACTCTAGAGGCTGCGGTCTTTAGCCTCCTTGTTAGTGCGTCCAACTACCACGCCGGCAGACCTGGGTATAAGTCCCACTTAGAGCAGGCTGTTCGAACAGGAGGGGTGACATTGGTGCCGTGACCCAGATGGGAGTGAGGTTTAGGGGGGTGAGTGTAACTGTTGTAGGCCAGTAAAAGCTGTGTGTGTAAACCTCACTCCCCTGATGTGAAGAGGAACTCTAGAGGCTGCAGTCTCTAGTGTTCTTGTTAGAGCGCCTGACTCCCACACCAGAGACCACAGTTCGAATTCAGCTTGGAGCGGGTAAGTAGAACCGGTTACACAAAGCATAGCTGGTTATTGTGTTTTTGGTTTTAGACTGCTAAACTAGCTTAACCAGCAGGACTTCCTTTGTCAACCAGCTTTATCAGACCAGGCTAGATGACAGGTTTTGCTGGTTAAGATATGTCTATGATGGTTACATCCCTGTTAACCAACATAAACCAGCCTGAAGAGACCATTTAAGACCGTCATGCTGGTCTTTTCATGTTCAGACTAAAATGGGCGTTTTACATTACAAACCCACACATAGTTTATCACCTCAGCGTCTTTACACTCAATTTTCTGCTGACTAGATTTGTGACTAAATGTTTCAATTAACATACTCTTCAAGCTTCCGTGACTCACAAGTAAACGACGACCTTATCTTCGCGAACGCTTCACAAAATCCCGCCTGTCTTTTGAACTCATTCATTTACCTTGTTCCGCGAAATGAACCGTCGTCAGGATTTGATAGCGTCAAGCTCTGCCTGAACGGACACAATAGTATTTGCACAACTCATACTTCTTTAAACTGATGTAATAACATGTAGGGAAGAAAAAAAGTGTATTGCATTCAATTTAGCATCACCACTTATAGCTCTCAGGAAGATCCAATAAGCTCGCTCAATGAGGCGCATCCTATTATCCCGAAGACATGGCAAGCATCGTCTGCCACGGCAACAGAACAACCTGCTGCTTAAATCACTTAGCAAGCGCTGACTAGAAAGCAACAACGCCTGAGTCTCGTATCCAAGACCAGAGATTGAATCCAGAATTTTCCCCTAGATTTATTCCCAGCCTTGGCTGAGCTGCAGTGGATCATAACGGTGTGTTGGAACGCCATCCGCTGTTATAATGAAATGCCCCCTCCTGCTTTGACCTTCCTTATTGAATTAACGTGGTCATTTTGCATATGCGCGCCATCTGTTTTTAGGCTAGTTTGGAAGATTATAGAGACTCTTTGAGAGAAAAATGATTGGTGATTGTGTTATTCAAATCGATATGTTTTGACAGGAACCACATTTTTTATACGGTTTAGCATGCAAAGAGTATAACAGAATCGAAGTTATGTTTCTAAATTCATTTATAGCATCATTACTAATAAATGTATATGTATATATTTTATATAACATAAATGCATTTAAATATATATAGACACTTTGGCAGCATGCTTACCTATGTATATATATATATATATAACCATTAAATATGTGTTTATATATAATATATGCTATATATATACACGTCATATTTACAGTAAGAATTCACATATGCAACATCGCAGAGCATTTTTAGGCACAAACAGTATAACAGAAGTAAAGTTACATCTTAAATTCAAGTACAGCATCACTTTAATAATATTAAGTTAGGGTTAGTTAAAAAAAGACAAAAAAAATTGTTTGACATCACTAAATCGGTTGTTGAACAACTAGTCAACCATCTTGCCAGCTGTCATATGTTGTGTTTTTTGATGATGTTGTGCTTGTCTCCACCACACTTCTTTACTAGCTTAACCAGCATGACTTCTCTAGTTTGACCAGCGTGCCTATGAGCACGTGACCAGCAGCAGCATTTGTGACATTCTGAACTTGTGTTTTCAGCAGGGATTCTCCACATAATTGAGCAATTACTTGTGGAGTGCTTTTTCTTTGTTCTGTTTCCTTGTTTGTTGCGTCTCAGTTTCTTCTAACTATCCTGTACATTTGTGTATGTGGAATACATCTACGGCGATGATTAGCATGCAGACGTGCACTAGCGTGCTCTTTCCGCGCCCTTAACCCTGACTTTCATCATCAGAGGAGCGGTTTGAGCGCAGACAGGGGTCGAATCGGCAACTTCTCTCCACGTCTGCTTGATCCTTTAAAAGGAAATGTCACTGAGATGTCCTTCACTGATACACATCACCAAAATAAAAAAAACTAGTCATTTCATCCTCTTTGAACTCAGGCGAATTCTAACGGAGCAAATCACAGAGCAGCGAATAATGATTCTGCTCGACTGCAGTGGGCGGCGAGAAACGTTGTTGAGGTCTGTTTTATTCTCTTAAATCATCACATCAGATGGATTTGGCTCATCAGACTGACATGAAACAAAGTTGTTTTGAAATAAAGACATTACTTTGGGAAATTAAAGGGAAATCAAACTGCAGAGAGAATGTAAAGAAACGGCTGACGTGGTTTTGCTGCAACAATGTTTGATAGTTAAATGAGTTTGATTACAGACAGGAGACAAAGTTTAGAAGAAAACAATTTATTTGGTATATATCTACAGGTCCTTCTCAAAAAATTAGCATATTGTGATAAAGTTCATTATTTTCCATAATGTAATGATAAAAATTAAACTTTCATATATTTTAGATTCATTGCACACCAACTGAAATATTTCAGGTCTTTTATTGTTTTAATACTGATGATTTTGGCATACAGCTCATGAAAACCCAAAATTCCTATCTCAAAAAATTAGCATATCATGAAAAGGTTCTCTAAACGAGCTATTAACCTAATCATCTGAATCAACTAATTAACTCTAAACACCTGCAAAAGATTCCTGAGGCTTTTAAAAACTCCCAGCCTGGTTCATTACTCAAAACCGCAATCATGGGTAAGACTGCCGACCTGACTGCTGTCCAGAAGGCCATCATTGACACCCTCAAGCGAGAGGGTAAGACACAGAAAGAAATTTCTGAACGAATAGGCTGTTCCCAGAGTGCTGTATCAAGGCACCTCAGTGGGAAGTCTGTGGGAAGGAAAAAGTGTGGCAAAAAACGCTGCACAACGAGAAGAGGTGACCGGACCCTGAGGAAGATTGTGGAGAAGGACCGATTCCAGACCTTGGGGGACCTGCGGAAGCAGTGGACTGAGTCTGGAGTAGAAACATCCAGAGCCACCGTGCACAGGCGTGTGCAGGAAATGGGCTACAGGTGCCGCATTCCCCAGGTCAAGCCACTTTTGAACCAGAAACAGCGGCAGAAGCGCCTGACCTGGGCTACAGAGAAGCAGCACTGGACTGTTGCTCAGTGGTCCAAAGTCATTCGGAAATCAAGGTGCCAGAGTCTGGAGGAAGACTGGGGAGAAGGAAATGCCAAAATGCCTGAAGTCCAGTGTCAAGTTCCCACAGTCAGTGATGGTCTGGGGTGCCATGTCAGCTGCTGGTGTTGGTCCACTGTGTTTTATCAAGGGCAGGGTCAATGCAGCTAGCTATCAGGAGATTTTGGAGCACTTCATGCTTCCATCTGCTGAAAAGCTTTATGGAGATGAAGATTTCGTTTTTCAGCACGACCTGGCACCTGCTCACAGTGCCAAAACCACTGGTAAATGGTTTACTGACCATGGTATTACTGTGCTCAATTGGCCTGCCAACTCTCCTGACCTGAACCCCATAGAGAATCTGTGGGATATTGTGAAGAGAAAGTTGAGAGACGCAAGACCCAACACTCTGGATGAGCTTAAGGCCGCTATCGAAGCATCCTGGGCCTCCATAACACCTCAGCAGTGCCACAGGCTGATTGCCTCCATGCCACGCCGCATTGAAGCAGTCATTTCTGCAAAAGGATTCCCGACCAAGTATTGAGTGCATAACTGAACATAATTATTTGAAGGTTGACTTTTTTTGTATTAAAAACACTTTTCTTTTATTGGTCGGATGAAATATGCTAATTTTTTGAGATAGGAATTTTGGGTTTTCATGAGCTGTATGCCAAAATCATCAGTATTAAAACAATAAAAGACCTGAAATATTTCAGTTGGTGTGCAATGAATCTAAAATATATGAAAGTTTAATTTTTATCATTACATTATGGAAAATAATGAACTTTATCACAATATGCTAATTTTTTGAGAAGGACCTGTATACATACATGTTGGGTAATTGTTAGTCTAATTCAAATGTAACAAATATGCTAAAATAAACTATGGAAACTTCTTTCCGCCACAGAATAAAACAGTTTAAAAGATAATTGCAACTTTTCTCACAATTCTGACTTTTTTTTCCTCACAATTGAGTTTCCATATCGTAATTCTGACTCGAGATATAAACTCGCTTTTCTGACTTTGTTTCTCACAATTGTGTGTTATAAAGTCCAATTCTGAGAAGAAAAAAAAAAACTTTTCTCAAAAAGTTTATATCACGAAATTCTGACTTTATATCATGCATTTCTGACTTTATAACTCACAGTTGCGACTTTATATCATGCAATTTTGACTTTATAACTCGCAATTCTGACTTTATGACTCGCAATTCTGTCTTTATAACTCGCAATTCTGACTTTATATCTCGCAATTCTGACTTTATATTTTGCAATTCTGACTTTATAACTCACAATTTTGACTTTATAACTCGCAATTCTGACTTTATGACTCGCAATTCTGTCTTTATATCACACAATTCTGACTTTATAACTCGCAATTCAGACTTTATAACTCGCAATTCTGACTTTATAACTCGCAATTCTGACTTTATATCTCGCAATTCTGACTTTATATCTCGCAATTCTGACTTTATATCATGCAATTCTGACTTTATATTTCGCAATTCTGACTTTATAACTCACAGTTGCGACTTTATATCATGCAATTCTGACTTTATAACTCACAATACTGACTTTATATCACGCAGTTCTGAATTTATATCTCGCAATTCTGACTTTATAACTCGCAATTCAGACTTTATAACTCGCAATTCTGACTTTATATCACGCAATTCTGACTTTATATCATGCAATTCTGACTTTATAACTCACAGTTGCGACTTTATATCATGCTATTCTGACTTTATAACTCGCAATTCTGACTTTATGACTCGCAATTCTGTCTTTATAACTCGCAATTCTGACTTTATATCTCGCAATTCTGACTTTATATTTTGCAATTCTGACTTTATAACTCACAATTTTGACTTTATAACTCGCAATTCTGACTTTATATCATGCAATTCTGACTTTATAACTCACAGTTGCGGTTTTATATCATGCAATTTTGATTTTATAACTCATAATTCTGACTTTATAACTCACAGTTGCGACTTTATATCTCGCAATTCTGACTTTATAACTCACAATACTGACTTTATATCACACAGTTCTGACTTTATATCACGCAGTTCTGACTTTATAACTCGCAATTCTGACTTTATATCATGCAATTCTGACTTTATAACTCACAGTTGCGGTTTTATATCATGCAATTTTGATTTTATAACTCGCAATTGTGACTTTATATAATGCATTTCTGACTTTATAACTCACAGTTGCGACTTTATATCATGCAATTCTGACTTTATAACTCCCACAGTTCTGACTTTATAGGCAGGAACACACCAAGCCGACGGTCGGCCATCGGGCAGTTTTTGTTCGTCGGCCGACTAAGCTTTCTCAGTGTGTTCTACACCGTCGGCTGAAGTTGGTCCTCGTCAGCTTTTTTTTGGCCGTCGTCGGTCCGTCGGGCCATCTGATCATTTTGACTGGCTGTTCAGCTACAGCCACCTGCTGGTACGGAAAAGCATTTCATCTTACGCAGGCACAGAATGGACGTGCTACTTGGCAAGTCGGCTGTCGAGTATCAGTTTGGTGTGTCAGGCCAACTTTGGACACAGACGCTGCCGACGTGAACCAACCCCCCAGTCTGCTTTCGTCGCCACTAGTTCGTCGCCGTTGGTTTGGTGTGTACCTGCCTTATGACTTGCATTTCTGACTTTATAACTCGCAATTCTGACTTTATTACTCACAATTATGACTTTATAACTCACAATTATGACTTTATAACTCGCAACTCACAATTATGACTTTATAATTCGCAATTCTGACTATAAATCGAAATTGCGAGTTCATAATTCACATGCATATCATGCATTTCTGACTTCATAAAACGCAATTGCGAGTTTATATCATGCAATTCTGACTTTATAACTTGCAATTCTGAGAATTGTGAGATGCAAACTCGCAATTGTGAGAAAAAAGTCAGAATTGTGAGATAAAAAGTTGTAATTACCTTTTTTATTTTTTACTCAGTGGCGGAAACAAGCTCGCACTGACTTTACCTGCATTCAACATACAGAGAGAAACGGAGAAACATGTGACTCTATTAAACATGCATGATTAACTGTCTGTCTTGTGTTGTTCCAGTTCCTCCGGTTCTGTCAGTGCCGCAGCAGTCCTTCAACGCCACCGCCGACTACCAGGAGTCAGTGACGTTCACCTGCATCACCTCCGGCTCCCCCGACCCTCAGGTGACCTGGTACTGGTGGGTAACAGTAACGTTTGTCAAGAGAAACTCTGAATGTTGGTACCCAGCTAACAGGGAACACTCTCAGAACTTTGTCTGACGTTCTGGCAAGGTTCTCTTAAATTTATGAACAAAGGTTCTTCCAGTAACATTAAAGGGATAGTTCACCCAAAAATGAAAATTAAGTCATTATTTTCTCACCCTGCTGTTTTTCAGAGATCATTCAAAAGTAACATCCCCATAATGTCTGCAGAATGATAAAATGGAATGTTCGCATAACCAAGAATATATACATTTTTTTAAAAACTGGGCATTTTGAACATTCATAAATAAAATTTTCATAAATTAACAGGAATTTTCTTAGAACAGATTTTTTATTCCTAAAGCTTTAAGATCCAGCGGTTGGGCATGTGTGAGTGTGCTATCTAGGGCGCTGGACATCATTGCTAGTATATAGGGCACAGTGTCCTCGATTCATTTATTCTATCTGTATGCAAATCGCAGCGGGTCTGTGGCGTCGGGCCGTGAAGAGGTGATCTGTGCTTTGATCAGCTGTTCAAAGCCTTCCATGATAACTCAGGTGAGGGCTGGAATTGCTCAAACTCTGAGTTTTCTCTGAAATCTTTCTTTTGTGTGAAGGAGAAATTGAACGTGCCCGTGAAAATGTTTGCTCACTGACCTGTGTGGGACTGGAAGAAGTTGCACTGCAAATGTCAATGTTAAAATGCATGTGAAAGTACTCTGGAGAAACATCTGAGAAGCTGGAAACAGGCTCCATTTGTTCTCCATGTAGTCTCATTGCTGTCTGGAGATATAAAGACATATTCTGTCTCAGAGTTGATTTGGGTGGGACTGATGAGAAGATCAGTCTGAATATTACAAGCACAAAGTGCAGCACCATTATAGTTTTCAACGATTTAAACCACGAAAGATTGGCATGATAATTTTGTAAATGGCTGAAATTAAAGTGCATTAAATCAGAGGTATTTTTACCACGGATAACAAAGTTCTCTTTAATTCACTCCAACTTCAAAATTACAGTTACGTAAAGGGTGGTTGGTTATGATTTCACTTTTTTAACTTTAGTTAGTGTGTAATGTTGCTGTTTGAGCATAAACAACATCTGCAGAGTTACGACGCTCAAAGTTCAATTTTTTCTTTTAAAGAATTCTCTGTTTAAGAACTACAACAATCGGCTGGTAGGGACTACAACGAGCTTCACTAACCTCACAAACCCTAAAATTTACATAAACTCGCCCTCGAGAACACACAACAAAGAGGTGAGGCCATGTTGGGCTGCTTTAGAGAAGAGGAAGAGTTGTTGTAGTAGAGTGTTGTTGCCATGCTGTCATTTTACGCCGGACTGCTTCACAAACGAGGGTCAATTCAACACTGGATTTGCACAAAAGATGAACATGACGGCACATGCTAGTGGATGAGTTGAATCAACTCCACAGCAACTACATAAATTTATCCACTAACCATTCAGAAACGTCTAAAAGTTGTAACTTCTTCCTGAGTCTCTCCATCAGTGTCGACTCCGGTTTGAACAATGTAAGGCTGAACACCGTTACTGACAATCCTCATTTTGGCTGCGTGAGATTCTCCAGCTTTGTTGTTGTTGAGCAACCGAAGCACGAGCTGTTAAAGCTCCGCCCTCTTCTGGAAAGGGGGCCGGAAAGCTCATTTGCATTTAAAGGGACACACACAAAAACGGCATAAAAATAGCAATTCTGACTTTTACTTTATAACTCATAATTGCAACGTTATATCATGCAATTCTGAGAAAAAAAGTCAGAATTGCGAGATAAAAAGTCACAATTGCCTTTTTATGTTTTTTATTCAGTGGCGAAAACAATCTTCCATATTTTACTGCAATAAACACTGATATCATAAAAGCATATATGCACTTTTTCCTGCTTGTGCAGACAAATTTTCATATGAATATACACATCAGCATACCAGTAATAATAACAACAGAAAAGATATTTCATAAATATACCAGACCAGAAATCATAATGTAATGGATAAATTGTGCTTTATGTGCTCAATCAGATAGATTTGTCAGGTTAATGCCACTTTACCGCATCACACCTGCTTCAGTTAAATATCATTATTTTCAGCTATTAATTAGTTATTGTTTGCAACTGTTCTGCGTCCTATTGAAAGGAATAGTTCAGCCAGAAATGAACGTTCTGTCATCATTTACCGATTCGATTTATGACTCTTTTTTTTTTTCTGTGGATCACAAAGCTCTCTTTCATTTTCACTGAATAATGCCTCTATGTAAATGATGACAGAATCTTCATTTTCAGCTCTCGATTGCTTGTGTTTGAGTCCAGACTCGTGTTCCTGCTTCGGTTAGCTTGTTAAATCTAATTGGATGTTCCCTTTGTTTTGCCAGCAGCTAATTGTGTCGTCTTGTCGCACAGAGGCCTGCGTTCACTTCCCTTAATTGTGGCCTTGTTATTGAGATTAGATTGTTTGTTACACGAATCTTCATTTCCATAGTTACTATTCTTTGGTCTCTGCACTTTCTGTAGCTTAAACTCAGAAACACTTTTGTGTGGATAGTCCTCATTTAAATAATTAATGCGCAGAATAAAGGGGCGGGGCCTGATTGAGATAGTTAGTAGTGTGTTGAAACTGGCGGTTATGATAAGGGGCGGGACATTTCCCAAACACCAATCACAACACACTGCTTCAGCCGACCAATCAGAGCACAATGTGCTTTCAGAAGGAGGGGCTTCATAGAGACAGGAACTAAACAGAGCGTTACTGACAGACTGGGAAGAGAGGAGCTGCAACAATGGAGAATATGAGGAAAATAATCAACATTTGAGCATGCAAACCTGTAGAGATAAAAAGACTTTATAAGACTTCAGCTACAGTTAATCATCTCATCAACTGAGTCTTTCTCTCCTCAGGAAGGGTCACGTGATCGAGCGATCGGAGCAGTATGTGTTGAACACTATGGACGGAGGCAAAAGCACGCTGACCGTTAAAAACATCCGTCAAGGGGACGGAGGGCCGTACACCTGCCGCTCCAGCAACAAGGCCGGGAGCACCGAGAGTCAGCTGTTCCTCAAAGTGTTCGGTGAGGAAATATTCATCTTTAACAGACACATCTTGAGTCTTTTGTAAGGTGTTTGTTGTTGTGTTGTCTCAGTGTGACAGAGGAAGGCAGCAGTACAGACGGTTCTTCTCTTCTTTTTCCATTTAGTTGCTTTCCACTCAAATTCTCTTGAAGAAAATGAAGCGATGCACCACAAATATGAGGCCAGCAGCGCAGTAAATGTGCCGCTGTTTCAAACAGGGAAATGAAAGACTGTTCAATTATCGTGACAAAACTCCAGCAGCTTCTTTATAGGACTCGGATTCAATTTATTTTTTCATGAAGCTGCTGTGCATATTCAGAAACTGATTATTTTGATTGGACCTCCTGTCTTTTGCATGGAAATATATGGAGATTTATTCTCCGCCATCAAGATCCAAGAGCCGGAGACGCTTGTTCTTCAGAAGGCACATTTATATGACGCTCTTATTGGGTGGGAGTTTTGTTGTGCAAAACATGGAGCGGCAACACAGCTGTGACTTTGTGACGTTTGTAGCTCTTGACAGAAATTCAGCAATACAGTTGAAATATATAGTTGAAATATTTATAAATATTTATTTTTTATTTCTAAATATTTAGGGAACCCTCCAATCAGCAATAATTGTGAAAATAAAAATATAGATAAAGCAAATATTGACCATCTGTCGACAGAAATTCATCAATGCAGTTTATAAATATTGAAATATTTATAAATATTTAGGGAACCCACTGATAAGCAATAATTGTGAAAATAAAAATATAGATAAAGCAAATATTGACCATCTTTCCACGGAAATTCAGAAATACAGTTTATAAATATTGAAATATTTATAAATATATATATATATTTTTTTTTTTTATATTTAGGGAACCCACCGATCAGCAATAATTGTGAAAATAAAAATATAGATAAAGCAAATATTAAGCATCTTTTGACAGAAATTCATCAATGCAGTTTATAAATATTGAAATATTTATAAATATTTATTTTTTATTTATAAATATTTAGGGAACCATCTAATCAACAATAATTATTAAAATAAAAATATAGATAATGCAAATATTGACCATCTGTCGACAGAAATTCATCAATACAGTTTATAAATATTCAAATATTTATAAATATTTATTGTTTTATTTTACATACTTAGGGATCACTTCAATCAGCAATAATTGTGAAAATAAAAATATATATAAAGCAAAAATTGGACATCTGACAGCTGAAATCCAACAATACAGTTTATAAATATTGAAATATATTAAATTATTTGATATAGTTTATAATTCTATAGTATAATCAATGTAATTATATTAAATATAAATGTTAATATATTTAATTGGATAAATAAATGTGTATTAGTGTTTATTTTTATTAATTATCAATCGTTTGTTTTCAGACCCTGAATATTTATTGTTCATATTTAAATATGATTATTTTTTATCATATTTGATGAGCTCTGGAGTAAGTAGAGTGTAATCCTAACATCTCTTCACAATGACAGTAATGAGAGTCAGACGGTTTCTAAAGGTTGACTCAAATGTCAAGTTTTCTTGAGTTAAATCTCAGCTGTTTCCAGCGAGTGTAATGTCTGCTGACCTCGATGTCACTACAGTCGTTGTGTTTACAGCGTGTCGTCTGTACGTGTCTCCGGCTCTCAGGGGAGCATCAGTTTACAGTCAACAGCTGCAGTTTACAGCCACTGAAAGAGTTTCACGGTTATTCATTTTGCTGAGCAATACAGAGTTTGAGTGCTGCAGAAAATACATCATTCATCACAACATATGGGAAAGAGCACTTTAAAAAACACTAAGTTGAAAGTAACCAAATTTAGATTGTTTTGCAACCCACAGATGGATCAAATATGGACAGACCCAACCGTGGGTTATTTTAACCTGCAGCAGCATGTTGGTTTGGTCATTTAACAAACTGGTTCTTGTTGCCACTTTTTGCGAGTTTTCGTCAGCAAAACAACATTGACACTTCCTGAAGTGTTTCCAGACTCCGACATCTACAACTATCTGTTTGTCTTTGCTAGAAAGTGTGTGTGTGTAGCTCACTCTCGCTCTCCGCAGCCTCTGGGTGTTTCGGCTGCGTCTCCCGCTACAAATAACTCCTTGATCTCTGCAGACGTTGTTCAAAGGCCCACACTGTGAAGAGCTGTTTCTGTTGGGTTTCATTCATTCTCTCCAGTGCACTTAAACAGAGCAGGAACGGCTGTTATGCATGAAACTCACCATGGGGTTGTTTGCCCTCGACTGAAAGCTGAGTAAGACACATAGAGCAGCTTATCTGTGACACACACACACACACACACACACACACACACACACTGCACTTCTAACAGGGTTTATCTGTGAGTTCAGCATAAATCAAGACCTCACTGATGTGAACATCGCAGCACAAGCGCTCACAAGAAGATATTCGGAGGAAAAAACTGTGCCGTGAGAAGTATTTTCATAGACAGATATATGGATGAATCTCCAGGTCACATTTCACCCAAAAAGAAAAAGATTTTTATTATTATAAGTAATTTTCAGGACTATTACATTTACATTTACGCACAAGACAGATGCTTTTATCCAAAGTGACTTTCAAGGTACAACTTTTTATTTCATTTGATCAGTTCTTTAAGAAGATTTATGCCACCAAATATCTTTAGACGTCATGTTCAGTTCTTTCTAAGTCTCTAATTTCTAATACAGTTATCAATAGGAAAAAAGAGACTAATAAAAAAAATTATATAAATAATATATACAGTATATAATATATATAAAATGATATATATAAAAATATATATATATATAAATAATAAACCAAATTTGTTAATTTCGAGATCTGTGTCTATTCTGCATAATTGGAATCTTTATCATTCAGACCAAACCAATATTGTTTCAACCCCTTGTTTTAATTTAGCCTACAGTTAATTAATCACAAACAAAAGTTGACCCGCTCTATAGAGTCAAGACATTTTGTTATTGCTGGAATGTTATTGCTCATAATCTCCCATGTTCAATAATGTGGCAATTCATGGCAATAAAAATCTTTACATATTGAGATGTCAGATTATAATTGATCTTTATAGAATGGCAGAATAATATGTTCTGTAATCTTTTACATACTGATTTTCTGTACACTGACGACACCATTTCCAAACACGTCACTTAGTCAATAAACATTATCTTTCTATTTCATATCCTTTTTAAATAGTCAGATCTCTTGGTGTCTAATACAAACAATCCACTTAAAATAGAACAAAATATCTTTTGCTTTTGGCTAGATCACATTGCACTTTTTCATAAGCACAAGTGTGTCTATTTCTGGTTGTTTATGTTACGACAACTATGCCAAGATCAGGATGTGCGTATACAGAGCCATGGCCATTGTGTTTCCGGCATCACAACTTCATTCTGTCTCTGTTAGCAAACAAAGATTAGAGAATATGAATCATTATATGTGCTATGACTTCCTATGCAATGTATTTGGTTGGTTTTAAGAACCAACCTCAGATAATGTGTTGCAAGTTGTAGTTTTCTTTGCTGTAATAATTGATTAACAATATCTGTTGACCAAAACAATACTTTTGAATTTGTATATTTTACATGTTTCAGCTGTTTCATTAAAGTGCCCCTATTGTGCTATTTTAAAGACTTTTGTTTTGGAGGTCTCCTACAATAGGTCAAAAAACATCTCATTTTCTCATGATATATATAGCCTCTTTTCTCACAGTGTCTGAAACGGTTCGATAAAGGATTCAGTTTCTCTAAACCCCTCCTTTCCAAGAGCCTGGACAGACTGCCCAATCTGTTGTGTTTGGTCTACCGCTTACAGTGCATATCTGAATTTCAGCTCCTCCTCTGTGCTTCATATACAAACAGTAACGATGGTGTCTGTTTTTCTGTATCAATTCCAGCGCGAGTCCTCATCCTTTGGAAATGATTCAATGTGGATTCTACAACTCTCAGCTACAACTACAGTGTTTGAGGGCGGGTCAGACTAGACGTCATTTGTGGGCATGCAGGCAGTAAAGACCATAGGCTGGCATTAGGCAAATTTGTTAAATTGTTACATAGGTATGTAACAGGAAGTGAGACTCATTTTGGCAGTTCAGAATCGATTCTTTCTTTTAGGTGACAATAACTTTATTTGTCATGCATTTTGATCTTTAAAACTTTGCAGGCCTCTTACATTGACAAACAGCTATANATGAGTGGAGTGAACTGAGGAGAAGAAGCACCAACATGGAGCTGGGAATCTGAAGGATCTGGAGAGATTCTGCATGAAGGAATGGTCTCTGATCTCTAGTCAGGTGTTCTCCAAACTCATCAGGCATTATAGAAGACGACTCAGAGCTGTTCTCTTGGGAAAAGGACGTTGCAATAATTGTGGCCAACGTGAACTAGAGAAAAACATTAATTTCATAATGAGCTTTTCCCTCCATTTTCAATTGTTTTACTTAAATGAAAGGCTCGAATATTGTGATTTATTTTTAATTTTTATAAAAGATCAAAAGGATAAACAATAGAGATTTATTTTCACAGCCACCTTTGCTCATATTTACCAAGGGTGCATATATATATATTAATTAATATTAATGATATAAAAAATTGTAAATATATTTATTGCATGCTTATTTATGCTGAAAATAATGTCTCAATGCAAAAATAAATCTTAATCGTCATTTGTATGATTTCTATTTTGTTCTCTTATTTATTTCTAAACTGAGCAAGAGAATCAGAGTCTGTTAAAGGCTGTAAGTGTGATGTCCTCTGTCACACTGAACATTGTGTTTAGTGCAAATTAAGATGTAATTAGTCTCTAAAATAAACTCTGAGGACAGAAACGTCTGCTGTTCGCTGAACTTCCTCTCTGTGTGTCCGTTCAGTCCAGCCTCACATCACTCAGCTGAGGAACGTCACAGCGGTGGAGGGAAGCGCTGCGATGATCTCCTGTACGGCTGAGGGAGAACCGCTGCCCGAGATCTCATGGAGGAGAGCCAGTGATGGACAGACGTTCACAGATGGAGATAAGGTGAAAAACACACACCCCAAAAACTTATTGAAGTTCTGTCATCATTTACTCCAGGTTTGAAAGGATTTCAAAATTCACTATCCCTTTAAATTTCGAGTCACCTGCTCAGTGAAGGTGACAGTGATGCGGTGCAGTGATCATGTAGCTCTTCCTGTTTCATAATCATTAGCACAGACCGCATTTCTAATGATTTCATCATTACAGGACTCAGATGACAGCTCCTCAATGTCTTGTTCAGCGTTGTGGAGATAATCGCTACTGTTCAGTGGTCTGTGTCAGCCACGCCTCCCGCTTCCACTCATTTCCCTCCGACACAGCAACACCCTGTTCAGAAGCTGCTGACTGACACACACTGTACAGCAGGAGTCTGTCACACATGAGAAATGAACTGAGTTGCATTGATGAATCCAGTGTGCAACAATTTTGCCCCCAGAACATACAGAGTTTGAGCTTCATCTATCTATCTATCTATCTATCTATCTATCTATCTATCTATCTATCTATCTATCTATCTATCTATCTATCTATCCATCGTCTGTCCGTCCGTCTGTCTGTCTGTCTAACTATCTGTCTGTCTGTCTGTCTATCTATCTATCTATCTGTCTGTCTGTCATCCATCTGTCTGTCTGTCTGTCTATCTATCTGTCTGTCTGTCTGTCTGTCTGTCTGTCTGTTTATCTATCTATCTATCCGTCGTCTGTCCATCTGTCTGTCTATCTATCTGTCTATCTATCATCGTCTGTCATAAATCTGTCTGTCTGTCTATCTATCTATCTATCTGTCTGTCTGTCTGTCGTCTGTCCGTCTATCTATCTGTAGCAATGTTCAATGTTAGGAAGGAAGAAGACAGGGTCGGCTAGATCAATCCAGCTCCGGAACCTCTCGCGGTCCTCCTGCTGGGCTTGGACAATCACTTGGAAAGATCTCTCTTGATCCCTCCGCAAGTCCAGCAGGGCTTGATGTTGTTCTTGCTGTAGGCCCGCGAGGCTGCTGATAATCTCCGCAAATGGCGATCCGGAGGGCGCTTGCATGGCGGCGGCTTCCTTCTTCCTTCCCGGGTTTCGGCACCAGTGTAGCAATGTTCAATGTTAGGAAGGAAGAAGACAGGGTCGGCTAGACGTACTGACTGCTTTTATTAACTCCAATATAGCAACACAGGGGTGCAGACAGGCACAAACACTCTCAAAAACTCGTAACACAATTCACTCCAGTAAACTTTCAGCATTCCATGGGTGAGCAGTCAGTCGTCCTTCTCTCTCTCCTCCACTCCTGTTTCTCCTGGCGTCATATACTCTCTCCACGCCAATTACTGCAACAAGAGACAGGTGTTCATCATTTGCATTTACCCCACTCACTCACCGCTCGTCTCCTGCCTCTCTCTCCCGCTGCAGACTTCGCTGAACCACGCCCCCCTCGCCACACTATCTATCTATCTATCTGTCTGTCTGTCTGTCGTATGTCCGTCTATCTATCTATCTATCTATCTATCTATCTATCTGTCTGTCTGTCTGTCTGTCGTCTGTCCGTCTATCTATCTATCTGTCTGTCTGTCTATCTATCTATCTATCTGTCTATCTGTCTGTCTGTCTGTCGTCTGTCCGTCTATCTATCTATCTATCTATCTATCAATCTATCTGTCTGTCTGTCGTCTGTCCGTCTATCTATCTATCTATCTATCTATCTGTCTGTCTGTCTGTCTGTCGTTTGTCCGTCTATCTATCTATCTATCTATCTATCTATCTATCTGTCTGTCGTCTGTCCGTCTATCTATCTATCTATCTATCT
>RJVU01042594.1:1448856-1464907 GCA_003731715.1 Anabarilius grahami
TGCTGTTTTTATAGATTGAAAAATAGAAATAATATGACATTTTTCATGCAGGATATTTGATGCATGTTATAAAATTCACTATTTTCATAAAACTGCATGAAAGTATAAATGGCTTGTAAATCTCTTGTTAAGCAACATTATCACCACATATTGGATTCAAACAAGTTTTCTTTCAGTCAGCACAGGTTTTGTGTGTATTTTTGGATCTGATTGATCGCAGGCCTCATTGATCTGAGCTCATGCTGAAGGATCTCTGCGATGCTGAGCGTGTGTTTTCTCTCCGGTCTCAGCAGATTCTCTGTTCAGCGGTCTGGGTCTCGGCGCTGTGGTGGGTCTCGGGGTGGCGGCTCTTCTTCTGCTGCTGGTGCTGGTGGACGTGTGCTGCTTCTTCCTCCGTCAGTGCGGTCTCCTCATGTGCATCACCCGCAAACTCTGCAGCAAGAAAACCACAACCAGCGGCAAGAGCAAAGAGCTGGAGGAGGGCAAAGCCGCCTACCTGTGAGTCCCTCGCCGTGTGTCTGCATGAGCGCCGCTCCTTCATTCGTTTCATGTGATGCATGAGCTCTGTTATCTGTGTTTGAAAGTGTCATGTGTGGAGTATAGCAGTCTTATCAAAAAAATACATTGGTTTGATGATTTCAGAGCGATTATTTTTGGCTGAAAGATCAGTTAGAGCAGCTTAAACCAGAAGACTTGGGTTGGTTTAGCTTGTTTTATCAGCCCATTCTCACGATGAAAAGATAGTTTGAGGGAAATAAACACTTTTAGTCAGCAAGGATGCATTAAATTGATCAAAATGACATTTATGATATTACAAAATATTCAGTTTCAAATAAATGCTGTTCTTTTGAAATTTCTATTCATCAAATAATCTGTTAATCATAATTGTTTCTTGAGCAGAAAATCATCATATTAGAATGATTTCTGAAGGATCATGTGACACTGAAGACTATAGTAATGATGCTGAAAATTCAGCTTTGATCACTGGATATAAATTACGCTTTACAATATATTCACATAGAAAACAGCAGTTTTACATTGTAAAAATATTTCACTATTTTTAATGTATTTTTGATCAAATAAATGCAGCTTTGGTGAGCAGAAAAGACTTTAAAACTCAAGTTAACAGAGAGCAAGCCAACAAATCTACTAAATTTAACAAAACAAGGTTGAAATATCATTTAAAACTTTGCAGAATCCCATTGAACGAGGTTTAATTGGTCACTGAGAGACATTTGGTTGGGAAAATGTTTGATTGACGTTACCTTTGTGAGTGTTTGCATGTATCATATCATTTTAACTTTCATATGTGAATATGTGATCACTGAATCTGATGATTAATAGAAACTGACAGTCATTATCTAATGATGAGGGTTGCATTTAAATTATTTCATAATATTTTCCCATTACTATTAAGCACTGTAAATAATATGCACACATATAGATATGCAGTAATCTGCTGATTTAATAACATTCTGCTGAGTGAGTTCAGTAAATGATCAGACAGATGGTTTAGTTTGGTTTAGCGTCAGACAGACCTCATGAGATTCATTTGCTAATAAAAGCCCGAGTCTATTGATCTGTTTGCATTAGAGGCACATAAAGTCCAGCGTCTGTGGATTTACCATCATCTGAAGTTTCTTATGTCAGATATTATGTCACACATAGACAGATAGTCCTTGTTGTCGTGTTATAAGTACTGAGACAGAAGTCAAAATAAAGCCTCTGAGTTTGAGATTTAGATTCCTTTGTCAGTGCAAGAAGAAGAAATTACACTAAAACATGCTGAAACATCCTCGCTTTAGCATCTTTAATGGACGTGTATATGTAGATGGCTGTATATGTTGTGTAAGAATACGATACGCTAAATTTGAGATAATTATGTTTTTTAAAAATGTTTTGAGTCTCTTCTGCTCACCAAGTCTGCATTTATTTGATCAAAAATACAGTAAAAAATGTGAAATATTATTACAATGTAAAATAACTGTTTTCTATGTGAATATATAGTAAAATATAATTTATATCCAGTGATCAAAGCTGAATTTTCAGCATCATTACTCCAGTCTTCAGTGTCACATGATCCTTCAGAAATCATTCTAATATGATGATTTGATGCTCAAGAAACATTTATGATTATTATTATTCTAAATATTCTGATTTGGGTTTTGTTCCAGACAATCCATTGAATTTATCTGAATGTAGTTCCTCGTAGCACTTTCAACCGCTTTATCAAGCCAAAAATACAGAGTTTATTTTGTCCAGCTTTTCTTTTATAGTCTATATCCTTTTGTTTTATGTTTTAGTAGCCCTTAAAACCACTGAAGTAACTCTTTTATTGAAGTAGTTGAGTCTCATCGACTGGTCAGAAATCATTCAAATCAAGCCAACACTTGGGATAAACTTTCCTTTTCTAATGGATGTTTTGGTTTAGTAACTCTGAAATCAGTTTAGAGCAGACCTGTTTAGACCAACACAACATTAACAATATTAGTGTCTGTCTCTTTAAATGCTGATGGATTCTGATTGGCTGTCAGAGATTTATCGTTCATCAGATGGAAAAGAATCGTTCTGAAAGTGATTCCAACGATACTGTTCCTCTGTTCGGACATTCTTTTATATTTAGTAGGATTTTTACCACTATATCTTTATCATTCTAGGTATCATATTTGCTGTGAACGGGCCTTAAATATTAATCTGTGAGGGTCAGAATCAGCTTTAGTTCTTTCTGGTTTTGGGTCATTTGTCCGTTTTTGTAAATTTATTACATGCTTCTGTCATTTTTTTTAAGTTTTTTAATGTTTTTATTTAGCTTTAAATTATTTTTTTTTCAGTTTTATTTTTTTGTAAGTTTAGTACTTCAGCTTAAACTTATTTAATTTAACTTAGTTGCTAAGGCAACATAAACTAAACATCTAATATTTACATTTAATGCAATTTAATAATACTTTGAATTAGCATCTACTTTTATATTTTCAGTTTTCATTTTAATTTAAAATTTGTTATGTGCTTTTGTCATTTTTATTAGTTTTTGGATTTTTTATATTGATTTAATTTATTATTATTTCAGTTTTATTGATTTATTTTTTGTAAATTTCAGTTTAAACTTATTTCATTTCACCTAGTTGCTAAGGCAACATTGCTACTTTTTAAGTTTTTTAAATTTAACAAAATGTAATAATATTTTGAATTAGCATCTATTTTTATATTTTCATACGTTCTTTTGTAATTTTATATGTGCTTTTGTCATTTTTATTAGTTTTGGAGTTTTTTTTATATTTTTATTTTGCTTTAATTTATTTTTATTTCAGTTTTATTTGTAAGTAATTTTAGTACTTCAGTTTAAACTTATTTTATTTAATTTAGTTGCAAAGACAACATTGCTAGTTTTTATTAAAGTTTTTTCAAATTTTGTTTACATTTTTATCTAATATTTATATTTTACTTCAATTTAAAAAAATATTTTTGCAAAAACTTTTTTATATATTTTTATGTAACATTAATTTATTTTTATTTATTGTTCCTATGGCACTTCGCTATTCTCATATGATTAGAATTAATATTAAAACATTATAGTTATCGTCCTTGCTGTGAACTATAAATCTGTGAGGTTTCTGAATCAATTGGTCAGAAATAACTTTAGTTCTTTCTGGTTTGGGTCGATTGTGGTTATAATTAATTTCTCAGATGACAAATGGGTTAAAAATATAAGAAGTGTTTTGGTTATACTTTATTTTGATGACTTTCTGCTAACTATAAATAACTTTGCAACTACATGTCACCTAACTCTCATCAGAGCATTAGTAGACTGTTAGTGTTGTTGACATGTTGTTGCAAAGTTACTTATAGTCAGTAGAATATCTAAAATGGACCATTGAAATAAAGTGTAACCTGTGTTTTTTGTATTGCCATGATCAGTTTGTCATGTGACTGCTGCCATAGAACATTTGCATGATAATGAGATGCATGACCTCACCGAAGTGCCATCGTCAGTCATTTGCATCACAGTCCCGTTTGTGTGTTTGAGAGAATGACGACTAAACACGAGCGTCTGCTCACTTCTGACCGCAGGAAACTCCCGCTGAAGGAGGAGAACGGCAAGGAGGTGCTCAAGCCGGACTTGATCGAGATCAAGGTCCACACGGACAACAGCATCCACACAAAACAGGACGACAGCAAAGCGTAATGGAGACCGGAGGCATTCCCGGCCCCAACAAACTGAGACCAAAACATAGAAATAAAAAAAAATATCCCAAAAGAGAAAAGAAAAAAGAAGAAAAAAGAAAAGAAATCTTCACTAATGAAGGGCGTGTAAATATGTTCAAATATAAACAGAGTTTTTTTGTGATAAATCTACTGTTCTTTCTATTCACGACGGCTCCAGCACTACTTTTCGGTTGATGTTTCCGTCTTTGTGTTTTGGAGGATCTCAGAAATGAGCCCATTGAATTCCCAGGCCTTCTTCTACTGTCCAGGCATGTCCAGTCCGATTTCTGACCAGCGGGACGTCGTATTGTGTCATAAACACTGCAAACAATGATGTTCTTCCTCAGTATTTCTGTCTTGTTTTCCAGCACAAATATATTTAATCATTCTTAAATCAAGATACAGGTGCTGGTCATATAATTAGAATATCATCAAAAAGTTTATTTATTTCACTAATTCCATTCAAAAAGTGAAACTGTATATTATATTCATTCATTACACACAGACTGATATATTTCAAATGTTTATTTCTTTTAATTTTGATGATTATAACTGACAACTAAGGAAAATCCCAAATTCAGTATCTCAGAAAATTAGAATATTGTGAAAAGGTTCAATATTGAAGACACCTGGTGCCACACTCTAATCAGCTAATTAACTCAAAACACCTGCAAAGGCCTTTAAATGGTCTCTCAGTCTAGTTCTGTAGGCTACACAATCATGGGGAAGACTGCTGACTTGACAGTTGTCCAAAAGACGACCATTGACACCTTGCACAAGAAGGGCAAGACACAAAAGGTCTTTGCAAAAGAGGCTGGCTGTTCACAGAGCTCTGTGTCCAAGCACATTAATAGAGAGGCGAAGGGAAGGAAAAGATGTGGTAGAAAAAAGTGTACAAGCAATAGGGATAACCGCACCCTGGAGAGGATTGTGAAACAAAACCCATTCAAAAATGTGGGGGAGATTCACAAAGAGTGGACTGCAGCTGGAGTCAGTGCTTCAAGAACCACTACGCACAGACGTATGCAAGACATGGGTTTCAGCTGTCGCATTCCTTGTGTCAAGCCACTCTTGAACAACAGACAGCGTCAGAAGCGTCTCGCCTGGGCTAAAGACAAAAAGGACTGGACTGCTGCTGAGTGGTCCAAAGTTATGTTCTCTGATGAAAGTAAATTTTGCATTTCCTTTGGAAATCAGGGTCCCAGAGTCTGGAGGAAGAGAGGAGAGGCACACAATCCACGTTGCTTGAGGTCCAGTGTAAAGTTTCCACAGTCAGTGATGGTTTGGGGTGCCATGTCATCTGCTGGTGTTGGTCCACTGTGTTTTCTGAGGTCCAAGGTCAACGCAGCCGTATACCAGGAAGTTTTAGAGCACTTCATGCTTCCTGCTGCTGACCAACTTTATGGAGATGCAGATTTCATTTTCCAACAGGACTTGGCACCTGCACACAGTGCCAAAGCTACCAGTACCTGGTTTAAGGACCATGGTATCCCTGTTCTTAATTGGCCAGCAAACTCGCCTGACCTTAACCCCATAGAAAATCTATGGGGTATTGTGAAGAGGAAGATGCGATATGCCAGACCCAACAATGCAGAAGAGCTGAAGGCCACTATCAGAGCAACCTGGGCTCTCATAACACCTGAGCAGTGCCACAGACTGATCGACTCCATCACGCCGCATTGCTGCAGTAATTCAGGCAAAAGGAGCCCCAACTAAGTATCGAGTGCTGTACATGCTCATACTTTTCACGTTCATACTTTTCAGTTGGCCAAGATTTCTAAAAATCCTTTCTTTGTAGTGGTCTTGAGTAATATTCAAATTTTCTGAGATACTGAATTTGGGATTTTCCTTAGTTGTCAGTTATAATCATCAAAATGAAAAGAAATAAACATTTGAAATATATCAGTCTGTGTGTAATGAATGAATATAATATACAAGTTTCACATTTTGAATGGAATTAGTGAAATAAATCAACTTTTTGATGATATTCTAATTATTTGACCAGCACCTGTACATTTACTGGAGAGGAAAAATGACTAAAGATATGAAATCTTGATTACTGAACAATTGATCAAAATTGAGTTTATGCTTAAAACAGGAGATATATATATATACCCATACCCAAACCCACATATATATATATATATACTGTATATGTACACTCAAAAAATAAGCCTTTTTTAAAGATGTATGCAATTTAATTAATAGTAAAATTCCGTCAAATTGAATTGAATAATCCTTACATATTTTAATTGATTAAGGATTGTTCAGTTATGCAATTAAAATACGTAAGGATTATTCATACATATATATATATATACACACTACCAGTCAAAAGTTTTTTTTTTAATGTTTTTTAAAAGACTATTTTTAATGTTTTTGAACAAAGTCTCTTATGCTCATCAAGCCTGCATTTATTTCATAATAAATACAGAAAAAAACAATAATATTGTGAAATATTATTACAATTTAAATTTATGGTTTTCTATTTTAATATACTTTAAATTATAATTTATTTCTGTGATCAAAGCTGAATTTTCAGCATCATTACTCCAGTCTTCAGTGTCACATGATCCTTCAGAAATCATTCTAATATGATGATTTGCTGCTCAAGAAACATTTATGATTATTATCAATGTTGAAAACAGTTGTGTTGCTTAATATATCTTTTTGGAACCTGTGATACTTTTTCAGGATTCAATGATGAATAAAAGGTCAAAAAGAACAGCATTAATTCAAAATATAAATCTTTACTATTACTTTTTATCAATTTAACACATCCGTGCTGAATAAAAGTATTAATTTCTTTCAAAAAAAAAGAAAGAAAAAAAAAAGACTGACCCCAAACTTTTGAACGGTAGTGTATATTGTCACAAATGATTTCTATTTTAAATAAATGCTGATATTTTTTAACTTTTTATTCATCAAAGATTCCTGAAAAAGTCTCACAGGTTATAAAATAATATTAAGCAGCACAACTGTTTCCAACATTGATAATAAATCAGCATATTAGAATGATTTCTGAAGGATCATGTGACACTGAAGACTGGAGTAATGATGCTGAAAATTCAGCTTTGATCACAGAAATAAATTATATTTCAAAGTATATTAAAATAGAGAATCATAATTTTAAATTGTAATAATATTTCACAATATTATCGTTTGTTTCTGTATTTATTATGAAATAAACGCAGGCTTGATGAGCAGAAGAGACTTTTTTCAAAAACATAAAAAATAGAAATGTTTCCAAACTTTTGGCTGGTAGTGTATATATATATATTTATCTGAAGTCAGCTGATCGCTCGGATTTTCAGGAACGGAATTCTGAGAAAAACAGATTTAAAGAACCGTCAGCCCCTTTTCACACAGACATGAAAATGCACAATCCAAACATTAATGGTTGTAATTCAATAATGCTTTGGAATATAGACCTAAGGTTGGTCTTGTTTTAAAGAAGACACTTGTCAGATTATTATAGAAGTGAAATAAATTATGAAAGTGAAATAAAAAAAAAAAAAGTTATAGAAGTTTAAGTTTATGAAAATGTAAACATATAATTGTTTATATTTTATAATAATATATTACAAAGCATGTTTTACTCTTAAACTGCAAGAAAATCAAAGCCAAAAATGTCAACATTCCAAATTTTAGGTTGAAATGTTTCAAAAATGAGCTTTCAGTAAGATTTTGTTTGGGCGCAGTACTAAACTTATTCACTAGATGCCACCCAAGCTCCATATCTGACCATTTAAGGGCGCCTCCATTTATTTGAGTGATCTGAACCATATATTTCCATATATTTTTATACATTTTATGAAGTAGACATCCTATTCAGAAGTAGTATGGGCAGTTTGGCAGTATTTGATATGAATTGAACCTCTAATAAACACATAATTTGAACATGTGTGTTCATTATAGCTCCGTTGTTCTCTTGTGCTCCGCCTTCTCACGATAACGCTGTATTAGGAAAAAAACCTTTGCGTGCCGTAGTTTATACAGGACTGGTGGGAAATTTGCATTAATACACATGTTATGTGGTTTATTTTGATAGGTGAACTGTCTTTATAGTGTTAAGAGATGGAAAGCTATGGCCGATTTTTTTTTTACCTCCGCTGGGTGTGTTCTTAAACAGTAACGTTAGAGAAAGACAGCTATTTTTCTGCATTTAACAGGCGAATTTTGCCAAGATATTTTCAGAGATGATAGACAAGATGTTATAGAATGATAATTTAATGAAAACCTAATTTTGACAAAAAAAATGACATTCGACCTATTTTTTTACTTTGCTGAAAACGTTCCATCGCGACGGGTTTTCCCAGATTGCATCACGTATATATATATATATATAAATATTGACCCCACTGGCAGATTTTTTTCATTAGTTTTAAGTATAAATTCACTATTCGTTATGTTCCTTTCAGTGGACTCTTATTTTGATATTCTGTTCTGTTTCCTTTAGTTGCCTTTTCTCTGCTCTGTTTAGTTACGCATTTAGAACCTTTGATTCACTTGAAACCAATTGCTTCGGAAAATGATTCACTGTTTTGAATAACTGTTTCAAAAACACCTTTTACAAACTATTTGCAAATGTTATATTCAAGGTGTAATCTATTAAGTGCAATTAAAAAATCATCCAATACCATTAAATATGAAGTGTCTATATAATATGTGTTTATTTTATTGATAAAATGTAATTGTTTTATGGAGAGCTTGGTTAATCGCACCAATAAGAGACGTCTAACTACAACTCCTCCTTTTTAATATACAAATGTGTCATTAAATGTCTACAAATGTATAAAATTGATCCAAGAACAGGTAAAAATCATATAGCCGACAGACGGTTCGTGAGTTCACAGAGATCATAGTGGCAAAATATGGAAATTTCAAAAAAATTCGGAACGGTTCTGACGCAACGAAGCGAATCACTGGTTTGAAACAAATGATTCGCAAAAGTTTCGAAGCTTCACGAATCGTGTTTCGAAAGAATCTATTAGTGAATTTATTTTCTGAACTCGCAAATATACGTAACAGATTCATGTTTTAGTAAACAAGACTTAATTTCTTCAGTAATTTTACTTCTGTTCCAGTAAAGGTTTCTTGATTTAAGACTGTTTAGATGTTTGTACTGGAAAACAAGACAGAAATACTGAGGAAGAAAGTGATTTCAGATTCTCATCTAAATGTGTTCATCGGTTTTTGGCTTTTTCGATGTTTTCGTGGGACTTTTCCCAGAATCCCACAACCCTTTGGATTTCTTCTATTTTTCCAGGCATGTCCTAGGCTCTTTTGAGACGGAGCGTCTCATATATGTCAACATTTGAAGAGGTCATCGGCTTGTATTCTCCATCTTGTCGTCAGGGTCGCTTCTCAAAAGAAACCTGGCAAAACCTTGTAGTAAAGTGACTTTGTAGTTTGGATTTCCTCAACTGCCATGATGCCAGATGAAATGCTCTTCTTGATTTATGTTCATTAATGTGTGATGTGAGAATGACTGGACGTGTTCTGCGCAAATACACAAAGAAGCGAATGTTTGACCGACACTTTGCAGCGCAGTTTGTACCTGCACTGAATGTGTGTTTCTGTGTGGCTCCAGCACTCAAGGGGGCGCTAGAGTTTACATTAACTATCTCAAACCAGATGTGTTGTTATTCAGGCAACTGCTGTAAACAGTTTAACAAACTTGCTCTTTAAACAGTTAGTCCATCAGGACAGTGATTAAGCTGAATCTGTCGCCCCCTGGAGTCCGGTGTTATTTTACTATTATTTATATAGTATTTATTAATGTTTTGAATTTGCTTTAATTTTTATATTTTGAGTTTGCATTTTAATCCTAGTTTAAGTTTTTGTACTTTTATTATGTGCTCTTTGCCATTTTTATATTTATATTTAGTTTTATTTTTTAAATTGTATTTTCGATTTATTTTATTTCACTTAATTGCTAAGGCAATATTGATATGTATTTAAAATTAAACATTTCCATCTAATATTTATATTTTATTTCACTTTAACGAAGTGTATTAATATTTTGAAGTTTTTTGTAATTTTATTATGTGCTTTTGTAATTTTTATTAGTTTTTCATATTTAACATTAATTTATTTTAAGTTTTATTTGTCTTATTTTATTTCACTTAGCTTGAAAATAATATATTATTTAAAATGTTTGAAATGTAAAATAATATATTATTTTCACATTTTTGCATGTTTTTTAAATGAAAGATTTTCATATAGTATTTGTTTTATTTTTAGTTAAACGAAATGTATTCATATTTTAAATTAGCTTGTTTTTTATTAGTTTTTATTTTCATTTTAGGTCCTTTTAAAGTTTTTTATAATGTGCTTTTTGTCATTTTTTGTCAGTTTATATTTTAATTTATTAAGTTTTTGTAATTTTATTAAGTGTTTTTTGTCATTTTTATTAGTTTTTGTCTTTTTACCTTTGATTTACTTTTACTTTTTATTTACTTTAGTTTTAGTAATATTAGTACTTCAACTTCAACTATTTCTAATTAGTTTCTTAAAAATGTTTCATTTAATATTTCGAATTGATTTCAGCTTTATTCCAATTAACGGCAATTATTTTTATTATAACAATAACACTGGAGGGTTCTTCTTGCCATAATAAGAGCACATGTTAGGTATGTAAAGCAGGATCACATGACCTGCTGATGCACCTGTCAATCATTCGCGTCTGTATATTTGTGTGGCGTGTGATTCTGGCCGATGTTGTTGTTGATAAAGGCAACGTTTGCCACTCGAGCCACTTTAGTTCTCATATTTGATCTATTTTACTACGGTTCACAGCTGTTTGTACATACAGTACATGAGTATGATGTAGTCTTACTGTATCATTATAGGAATGAGGTTCCAGATCTCGTCTGTGGGTTTTCCAGAACTCATTCATGGAGCAGCAGGGGCATTATCTACCAAATCTGTTTTTGTAAAGTGTTTGTAAAGCCTGTATGATGTCAATTAAACCACGTCTGCTTCTGGAGCTGCAAAAAAACCTCCATTCATTTGTACCTGCACTTATTTTCCTCTAATGAAAACTGAAGCATCTGTTGCTACTGAAAGCATGAAAGTTCAACATTATTTTGTTTTTGGGCAGGACTCCATGTGGTGACGCACGTATTTATTGCATTAAAGCCACTAAAAAGAAGAGTTTTATTTACTGGTAAATTTGAAGGTTTAGTTATTAATCATGTTTCCAGCTGCTTCTCGATCATTATTGAAGAATCATTTTTTCTTATTCAGATGTTCAAATACTCTATGCATAATCAGAAAAGACTTTTGCTTTGTTGTTCTGGGTGATTAAAGCTCCTTTCCTTTCGTGTGTCGCAGGTCTCCCTGATCTGAACACCTGTTAACACTGTAATTTACCGCTGTAAATAAATGTGTACTAGTATAAAATGGTGCTTGTAAAACATTCTGTCAGCGTCGATTTATTTACATCTGTGGAAATGTGTGATCATGTACAGCAAAAGTGTTTTCGGTGAAAATGAATTGTTGGTTTGACTTAAAAAAGTAAGTTACCTGGTTGCCTTAAAATTTTGAGTTCATTGAGATTAAAATGTGAGTTAATACAATGAAGACGATTGGTTTAATCAACAGAAACTCAAAATATTGTGTTATCTGAACCACATTAGTTATTGAAGTTTATTTGACAAAAGAAAAAATGTTGTGATAACAAATCATGAAAATATTTTTTACAGTGTACAAGTTCAATTAAACCATCAAAATATGTGGAATATATATATAGATATTTTTNAATATATATATATATATTTTTTATTATTATTATTATTTTTTTTTTACATATAAGGCAACAACAAAACACTAAATTTGATTATTTATCTGACAATTATTTGGCAAAAAAATAAGTTTTTAGTATGCAAAAAAATAAATGCAGTTAATAAGTGCCAGCCTGTTCAAAAATACATACAGTTGGCACAATTCGACATGTTTCATTGCGTTATTATCGCAAGTAAAACAATCGACTCTAAGCACAAATGTGCATTATTACAGTTTTTCCTCAATCGATTTGACACATTTCTCTAAAGAAGCCTAATGTAACTGTTCTCAAAACAGGGATCTAAACACACTCTGACTTTAGCCAAACACTTCAACTTTACTGCATTTTTGTTCTAGTAATGCAGTTATTAAAAGTAAATACTAACATCAAAACTACAAGTGTATTCTCTACTGATTTTAGAACACTTTCAGCTGTAGATGGACAAATACACTAACGAAAATCATACACTGTAACAAAATATAGACGTAGTGTTCGTGACGTCACCTGTAGGTTTCTGAACAGCATTTTTGAAGCCTAAAGTGGGCCGTCGCCATCTTGACAGCGCGTCACTCCCGGATGACCAAAATGGGGCAAAGAGGCGGGACGTGGGTGGAGCTGAGGTGACTGGTTGCTGAAACCACGCCCTCCTAGCGCGATGTGATCAAGTTAGCTCAGGCTAAGGAGCAATCTATCTTAGATACTATCTAAAATATTAATAAAGATAACAAATTATACATCATTTGAAAGTCCTGATAAAAAAAGTTTCATGATAATTTACTCACCCCCATGTCATCCAAGATGTTCATGTCTTTCTTTCTTCAGTCGAAAAGAAATTAAGGTTTTTGATGAAAACATTCCAGGATTTTTCTCCATATAGTGGACTTCAATTACGGAAGAGGATTAGGGCCAAGCAATAATAAAAAAATAAAACCATCTCGAGATTAAACTCGTTAAATTACGAGAAAAAAGTCGAGATAAAATGTTGAGAATAAACTCGTTAAATTACGAGAAAAAACTCGTTAAATTTCGAGAAAAAAGTCGAGATAAAATGTTGAGAATAAAGTCATTAAATTACGAGAATAAAGTCATTAAATTACGAGAATAAAGTCATTAAATTACGAGAAAAATGTCTTTAAATTTCGAGAAAAAAGTCGAGATAAAATGTTGAGAATTAACGAATTTATTCTCGTAATTTAACGACTTTTTTCTCGTAATTTAATGCGTTTATTCTCGTAATTTAATGACTTTTTTCTCTGAAATTTAACAACTTTAATCTCGAGATGGTTTTATTTTTTTTATTATTGCTTTGCCCTTAATCCTCTTCCGTATTCACTGGCCTCCAAACAGTTGAAGGTCCAAATGTCAGTTTCAGTGCAGCTTCAAAGAGCTCTACATGATCCCAGACGAGGAATAAGAGTCTTATCTAGAGAAACCATCACTCATTTTCTAAAACAAAAAGTACAAATTATATACGTTTTAACCTTCTTCTTCTTTATTTGAATTCCAGGAGTGTAGACACTGCTAAGTGTATTACTGCCCTCCACAGGTCAAAGTTTGAACTAATTGTTATATACTTGCACTAGCATATTGTATATGACAATTTAGTTCAAACTTTGACCTAGTCCAAGATAAGCATTTATGGTTCAAATGTATAAAATTAAAAAAAAAAAATTAGAAAATGAGTGATGGTTTCTCTAGATAAGACTCTTATTCCTCGTCTGGGATCATGTAGAGCTCTTTGAAGCTGCACTGAAACTGACATTTGGACCTTCAACCCGTTGAACCCCAGTGAAGTCCACTATATGGAGAAAAATCCTGGAATGTTTTCCTCAAAAACCTTCATTTCTTTTCCACTGACGAAAGAAAGACATGAACATCTTGGATGACATAGGGGTGAATAAATTATCAGGAAATTTTAATTTGAAAGTGAACTAATCGTTTAAGAGGCAGCAGACAGCAGACAAATGGCTAGTAGTGACAGCAGCGGCAATCCACCTGTCACTCAAGTGGCCACGCCCTTAATTATGCAGAACTTTAAGGCTTAAAATAATTTAAACGGATGAGTTATATAAAAAAAAAAGTTTTCACAGTTGTCATGAAGGGCAAAATTAGCTGTATAAACCAAAACTACTTTTTATACCAGGCTGTAAACCTGTTTTTTCTGCTGTAAAGTTGGGCATTTTAACATGGGATTGGGATTGACTCCCTTTTGTAGTCTGTCTCTAGTGGCCAGTAGATGAATTGCAGTTTAAGTCACTTCCGTTTGGATTCAAGAGAGAATTCGCTTGACGAAAATACATGTTTATTGTAATGTTTTTCCAACAGGTTTTGTTATATGGGTCTCAAATAGAGCTTCAAAAACTTTTTTTTAAATCTTTTTAAAACTGATGTAATGCATATTTTTGAGTCATGAACAATGAGTTTAAACAAGTTGCTATATAATATTTTCAAGTGTTTAAATTCTTTTTTTTTTTTGGTTACTTTTTTGTCAGGTGATACAACCAAATATGTGTAAATATATATATCTACCCATACTTGAAATGAGCTGTTTTTATCGGTATTTGAGAGAGATCTACAACACTGTGGGTCGTCTGGATGTTGCATTACAGTTTCAGGCTTAACATTATTACCTTCTACTGTAGGTAATCCAGTGAACATATATGAGGAGAGAGGAGGAAGTAAAAAAGAAGGATAGGAGAAGAGCTGAGCATAGTGGAGGAGACGATTACAGTTAACTGAGTTTGGAGAAATGTGTCAAATCGAATGAGAAAAACTGGAACATTCACTTTTGGCTCTTCTGCATGACCATATAGATGTTTTTTTGGTTCATCTTTGCTCTAAAATTGAACTGATTATGTTGCAGAAGTGGTACGTTTTAGAATTCATATTCCAGGACATCAGCTGAGATGCTCGTTAATTTCCCAGAAATGATAAAGTGACTAATTAAAGCTTCAAGTTGTGACGTGTTTCCTTCACTGCTGTTCGTGTAAATTGGCCGTTCGATTGGCGTTTCAGGCCGCTGCCTTCAGAACACGCTCAGCATGCGCACGTTTCTATGGGATTCTTTATTAAAGCACACGGCGCCAATAACACAAGAGCCTCCGGAGGGTTAAAACCATCAATTACTCCTAAACACACGCCGATTAGTGCATAATTGTTCCTTTGAGTCGTAAAACCATCTGAAGGTGACTCGGTGCATTATGGGTTGTCGTCATGCATTGTTTTTTTCTGATTAGGCCTTCATATGAACATCGACTTGCATATAAAGCAGAAGTTATAAACATCTTATTTGTCACATTAATTATTAAAACATTTTGAATAAATCATCTAGAGATCACAGGAGTCAAATCTCTTCTGTTGATTTATTAGTCGATGTGTGTCTGAAACTACACTATAATAGGACGAAGCAGGAAAAAAACAATGTATATAAAGTTTATATAATATTCTAATCTAGTCGAGTCACTCTGCAGAAGAGCTTGAGCGCTTGCTATAGGATTTAAACCTAAAAAGAAAAGGAAAGGAATGGAAAGTGTGAACCGCAGAAGTGATCTTTAATTATATTGCTTACTGTTGCAGGTTTATAGGCCAACATAATTAAGTAATTAAGATATTACTGGTATGAAAGGTCATTTGTAATAAAAAGCAATAGATTAATAATACACTGGAATCTCCTGATAATAAAGCTAAAGGTTGTTTCTAATGAAGGTTTTGTTGTAATTCCCTGCTGAATGTGAGAATTAATTACGCAGGTTTTTCATTCAGTTTTTTTCTTCTTTTGCACATGTAGGAGGATTTAAACTTTATGGATTTATACAGTATGTTGTAAACAGATGCTTGTTTGGATGTTGTTAGATAATCCCATTCAAAATAGAAATGCATTCTGGAAATGTATAGTGGGATTTCTCCTCATAAACGGCTTTACGTTGTTGCCATAAATGTCTTTAATGCCATTAAAATCACATGTGAAGCAGGGTTGTTATGGTTAACTAAAACAAAAACTATTTTTAAAAAGAAAAAATATTTGAAATTGAAATAAATCTGGAATAAAATAAAAATCAA
>RJVU01042594.1:1466825-1492099 GCA_003731715.1 Anabarilius grahami
AACTGTTTTCAACATTGATAATAATCATAAATGTTTCTTGAGCAGCAAATCATCATATTAGAATGATTTCTGAAGGATCATGTGACACTGAAGACTGGAGTAATGATGCTGAAAATTCAGCTTTGATCACAGGATATAAATTACACTTTACTATATATTCACATAGAAAACAGCTGTTTTAAATTGTAATAATATTTCAGAATTTTTACTGTATTTTGATCAAATAAATGCATCCTTGGTGAGCAAAAGAGACTTCTTTCAAAAACCTCTTAATTATTCAAAATTAATTATTTTATTTATTTTGGCTGGTAGTCTAGCTAAAAGTTTCCAAGCAGAATCATTATTACACCAAAATCAGAAGAATATATTTGTCAAATAACATGCAGTTGAATTATGGTTTTAAGATATGCAAAGCTTTATTATCTGAGTCAAAAATAAATCATTTTAATAATCGAACAGGTGTAAAATGAAATCAAAAGCCATGAGGATTGAAAATCTGTGTTTACTAAACCCACATTTGGCCGAGACGCTCATGAAGCACTTAAGACACGCAACAACCCTCTTGATGAACCGTTATGAGAAAAATATTTCACAATATTACTGTTTTTGTTTGTATTTTTAATCAAATAAATGCAGGCTTGGTGAGCAGAAGATACTTCTTTTAAAACATTAAAAGATCTTTCTGACCCCAAACCTTTGAACGGTAGTGTATATTGAAGTGAACGTACTGTAAAACAGTGTTTGCAACCAGAGGTGTCCTGATATTGCCTTATTATGATTGATACGCTTCAGGTCATTTTTAAGGTGATGGTTTAAGGCAGAACTTTTGGAGTTTATTGGAGTTTGTTTTATGCCATTTTCCACCATGATGTAAATCACTTTAAGCATCTATTAAATGAACTGTATGTTGTGTTTGGTTGCTAGGTTGTTGCTATGCAGTTGCTTGGTTGTTTTGAATGTTGTTTATCATGTTACTATGTGGTTGCTAGGGTGTTTTGAGTGTTGTTTATGTTGCTATGTGGTTGCTAGGGTGTTTTGAGTGTTGTTTATGTTGCTATGTGGTTGCTAGGGTGCTTTAAGTGTTGTTTGTCATGTTGCTATGTGGTTGCTAGGGTGTTTTGAGTGTTGTTTATGTTGCTATGGGGTTGCTATAGGATGTTTTGAGTGTTGATTATCATGTTGCTATGTGGTTGCTAGGGTGTTTTAAGTGTTTATCATGTTGCTATGTGGTTGCTAGGGTGTTTTAAGAGTTTATCATGTTGCTGTGTAGTTGCTAGGGTGTTTTCAGTGTTGTTTAACATGTTGCTATGCGGTTGCTAGGGTGTTTTGATTGTTGTGTATCATGTTGCTATGTAGTTACTAGGGTGTTTCGAGTGTTGTTTATCATGTTGCTATGCAGTTACTAGGGTGTTTTGAGTGTTGTTTATCATGTTGCTATGCAGTTACTAGGGTGTTTCGATTGTTGTTTATCATGTTGCTATGCGGTTGCTATAGGATGTTTTGAGTGTTGTGTATCATGTTGCTATGCAGTTACTAGGGTGTTTCGAGTGTTGTTTATCATGTTGCTATGCAGTTACTAGGGTGTTTCGATTGTTGTTTATCATGTTGCTATGCAGTTGCTAGGGTGTTTTGAGTGTTGTTTTTGTTGCTATGGGGTTGCTAGGGTGTATTGAGTGTTGTTTACCATGTTGCTGTGTGGTTGCTATAGGATGTTTTGAGTGTTGTGTATCTTGTTGCTATGCGGTTGCTAGGGTGTTTAGAGTGTTGTGTATCATGTTGCTATGCAGTTGTTTTAGGGAGTTTTGAGTGTTGTTTATCATGTTACTATGTGGTTGCTAGGGTTTTCAGAGTGTTATCATGTTGACATGTGGTTGCTAAGGTGTTCCGAGTGTTGTTTGTCATGTTGCTATGTGGTTTTGCTAGGGTGTTTTGAGTGCTGTTTATCATGTTGCTATGCAGTTACTAGGGTGTTTCGATTGTTGTTTATCATGTTGCTATGCAGTTGCTAGGGTGTTTTGAGTGTTGTTTTTGTTGCTATGGGGTTGCTAGGGTGTATTGAGTGTTGTTTACCATGTTGCTGTGTGGTTGCTATAGGATGTTTTGAGTGTTGTGTATCTTGTTGCTATGCGGTTGCTAGGGTGTTTAGAGTGTTGTGTATCATGTTGCTATGCAGTTGTTTTAGGGTGTTTTGAGTGTTGTTTATCATGTTACTATGTGGTTGCTAGGGTTTTCAGAGTGTTATCATGCTGACATGTGGTTGCTAAGGTGTTCCGAGTGTTGTTTGTCATGTTGCTATGTGGTTGCTAGGGTGTTCTATTTGACATCAGTCTGATGGCAAATTTTCTGTGCAGATGTGGCGCAGAAGCAGCATTGAGTGTCTCTACACAGACTGTTGAGTGCTGCTCAGAGGTGACATGAACACATTTACACTTAGCACTTTTGAAACTGAATGCTTTTATAAAGTAAGCTGCATGGGAAGCGCTTTCTCCTTTTCCATGTCTAAAGACAGAAACCGAGATTTTGGGAGTGTCAGTGATTCAGCCTGATATATGAAGTGAAGGATGGTCAGATCACTGCTGTACATCTGCATAGATTGCCGCTCGCGGTCAAACGTAACCCCAGTTCACAGTATTCATCATGTGTGCCGTCCTGTAAAGGTCTAAAGACCTGCCGGAGTTTGGCATCAGTCCACGTTGCATTTGGTCTCTTCCAAAAGCTCTTGAGTGCAGTTTGGACTGAGACGTGTCCATTAAGCCCACTGGAGCTCCTGAAGAGGGTCCATCAATCACAGAACATTGGAGACTGAGCCATTACGGAGGAATTATGACCTCATCACGAGCTGTTCAACGGGAATGAAAAGCCCTCAGACGAAATATGCTCAAAATGTTTGAATGTTAAATGGACACCATTATTGTTCAGCCCAAAGGGTTTAACAATGAAAGTTTATAGCCTGTCTGTGCTCTCCATTATATGCGATCTATACTGTTATCTAAAAAATATAATGTTTTTATATTAAAAATAATTATAAAATAACTTTTGTTTTATGCTCTATGCCTGATTGAACATTGAAATTGGCTGTGTTTGTTAAGTTAAACATAACTTTACTTGTGCTCTTAAACTACTTTAAACTCTACATTAAACTTGTCTCAGGACATTTATTTGAAATATAATCTTTTGTAACGTTATAAATGTCTTTACTGTCAATTTTAATCAATTTAATGCGTTTTTGCTGAATAAAAGTATTATTTTTTAAAACTGACTCCAAACTTTTAAATGGTAGTGTATCATGATTTCCTCAAACATATTAAGCAGCGCAACTGTTTTCAACATTGATAATAATCATAAATGTTTCTTGAGCAGCAAATCATCATATTAGAATGATTTCTGAAGGATCATGTGACACTGAAGACTGGAGTAATGATGCTGAAAATTCAGCTTTGATCACTGGATATAAATTACATTTTACTATATATTCACATAGAAAACAGCTGTTTTAAATTGTAATAATATTTCAGAATTTTTACTGTATTTTGATCAAATAAATGCATCCTTGGTGAGTAGAAGAGACTTCTTTCAAAAACCTCATAATTATTCAAAATTAATTATTTTATTTATTTTGGCTGGTAGTCTAGCTAAAAGTTTCCAAGCAGAATCATTATTACACCAAAATCAGAAGAATATATTTGTCAAATAACATGCAGTTGAATTATGGTTTTAAGATATGCAAAGCTTTATTATCTGAGACAAAAATAAATCATTTTAATAATCGAACAGGTGTAAAATNATATTTCAGAATTTTTACTGTATTTTGATCAAATAAATGCATCCTTGGTGAGCAAAAGAGACTTCTTTCAAAAACCTCATAATTATTCAAAATTAATTATTTTATTTATTTTGGCTGGTAGTCTAGCTAAAAGTTTCCAAGCAAAATCATTATTACACCAAAATCAGAAGAATATATTTGTCAAATAACATGCAGTTGAATTATGGTTTTAAGATATGCAAAGCTTTATTATCTGAGACAAAAATAAATCATTTTAATAATCGAACAGGTGTAAAATGAAATCAAAAGCCATGAGGATTGAAAATCTGTGTTTACTAAACCCACATTTGGCCGAGACGCTCATGAAGCACTTAAGACACGCAACAACCCTCTTGATGAACCGTTATGAGAGAGAAACATGAAGTTTGGCTAAAGATGGACTGGATTTGGACTCGAGCACACTTTTCTCTTCAGATTCACTGAAGAGATTAATGCAGAATTAATTGGCCTCTTTGGGGATTATGGACAGACCTAATAGCTGGAAATGAGGAAAACACTTTTCATTTTTAGAGAAAAAACTGTCATTATTTCATATTTCAGACTCATTATGATTTTTGATCTGTATCCAGCTGTATTTTATCATACATTTAATTAGTTCAAATGTACTGTACCTAGATAATATTAATCACCGATTTGTTCATTTACTTTTCTCTTTCTGATGTATGTCAGGAACATGAATGGTGCAGTTAATTCACTGAAAGCATAAACACACTGTGCAATGTTATTTTTATGTCTTTGATTTTATGTCCCATTTATGAAGTTAATAGCGTTTACAGGACATCACAGCAGCAGAACCCAGAGGTGTTATTGATCCTGCAGTCGTGTTCAGATCATTGTGATTGATCATTATGGTTATAGTGTTGTCGTGTGTCAGTGTGTTTGTGTTGTAGTACAGTGTGTCTGTACACAAACTGATTAGTTTTAGTGCATCTGTCTCACTCATTCACACTCTTGCTTCCTCTTGTTATTCTACAGCAACAGAAATAGAAGGATCAGCTCATTGAGGAAACTGGTTAAGGAAGTGATTCAAGACCTTGAAATAGAACTGAAAACACATGAAAGTATCTTAATATTAGTCCACATAACTTGTGCATTTTCACATTTTCTATGTCTCAAAATTATTCACTGAATTTTTGTAAACATTTTCTTGCATTTCGTTGCATTCCACTGAATTGCGTTACATTCCATTCCATTGCATTGTGTTGCATTGGACTAAACTGCATGGTGTTGCATTCCATTGAATTGCATTGTGTTGCATTAAACTAAATTGCATGGTGTTGCATTCCACTGAATTGCATTGTGTTGCATTTGGATTAAACTGCATTGCGTTGCATTGGACTAAATTGCATTGTGTTGCATTGGACTAAATTGCATTGTGTTGCATTAAACTAAATTGCATTGTGTTGCATTGGACTAAATTGCATGGTGTTGCATTTCATTGAATTGCATTGTGTTGCATTGGACTAAACTGCATTCCGTTGCATTCCACTGAATTGCATTGTGTTGCATTTGGATTAAACTGCATTGCGTTGCATTCCATTCCATTGCTTTGTGTTGCATTGGACTAAACTGCATTGTGTTGCATTGGACTAAACTGCATTGTGTTGCATTGGATTAAATTGCATTGTGTTGCATTCCACTGAGTTGCATTGTGTTGCATTAGATTAAATTGCGTTGCATTTCACTGAATTGCATTTCAAATTCTGTTATTTTGCCACTAATGCCATTTTTCTGTCATTGTTTTTGTATTTTGCATTGATGCTTTGCCAGCATTGCTTACATACAAACTAGTCTCAGGTCAGTGGCATTGACCAGACTCTTCTCTAACACCATCCTAACAGACCGATCACCCTCCCGTCTCTTTCAGACCACCCCGCTGGCTCATATGAGGGGTCGAGGACCAGCGAGGGCTCAGGGTCAGACGCCCCGTCGGGCTGAATGTGACAGACCCATCTGCTGCGCAGCGGACGGCGCCTCCAGCCAGCTGTGACCGAGACCGAAGTGTCATCCTGATGCTCTAATGATGGATGAACAGGACAAATATCAACACTGATCTGCTGCTTTTAATGGGTCAGAAAACCATTGACTTTAGGATGATTTCAGACTAGAGCTTTTGGTGCGAATTCAAGTTAGTTTTATGCCGCATCCGCTGGTGTGGAAAATGTCAGTGATGTTTTATCACTAGGGCCAAACCTCATATAATAGCATCAGTATTCAGTACTTTTAAATACATTAATACTTCTATTCAGCAAGGTCAAAAAATTGATCAAAAGTGACATTTATAATGTTCTAAAAGATTCTATTTCAAATAAATGCTGTTCTTTTGAGTTTTCTATTCTTTAAAGAATCCTTAAAATTAAATGTATGACAGTTTCCACAAAAATATAAACTGATTTCAACATTGATAATAATCATAAATGTTTCTTGAGCATCAAATCATCATATTAGAATGATTTCTGAAGGATCATGTGAGACTGAAGACTGGAGTAATGATGCTGAAAATTCAGCTTTGATCACTGGATATAAATTACATTTGACTATATATTCACATAGAAAACAGCTGTTTTAAATTGTAAAAATATTTCACAATTTTTACTGTACTTTTGAAATTCAGAAGAGACTTCTTTCATAAATGTGGAACTGAATGTGTCTTAAAACTACAGAAAGCTTTACTTGCTACTAACTGAAACAAATTCTGAATATCTTTTCATTTTCTCACATATGCATGTGCAGATGCTGTTGTTTGTTTATGCAGAGACTGAAAACCTGTATGATCTAATTCCTGGAAGCTTCCTAAATCCAGCCAAACAGGTTGGAAATGTCATTTTGTGCACAACATACTTCAGTCGGTCCGTCGGTGAAGAGAGAGGAGGCCTGGAACAGACACGCATCCAATAGGCAAAGACACATTATTAACCAGCCGAGAAGCGGATTCCTCATCAAGATGGAGAAGAAGACAAAACCGAAGAAGGAGGAGAGATTTAACTCCGCTGTTCTGAGAGCCGCAGTCCAGATGACTTCAGAGGGCACTGATGGCGGAGGAAGCCGAAGCGGCATCATTAAATCGACGGACCTTGTGCGACCTGCGCGCGCCGCGCACTTTGAAGTTATCTTTTGTTCGCATCATTATGAACGGCAGAGATTCTGTCTGACTCACCGGCTACATTCAATGAAACTCATTAAGCGCTCGCAGGAAACCAGAACAGACGGTTTTGTTCTATTTCTGCTCTGTTTTTCCTCGAGATGTTCAAGGTAATCACTTTATTGGGCTCGAGCGGGAGCTGTACATCGAGAACTCCACGCTCGCTTTGAAGTCGCAGAATTAAAAACCGGATCAATACACAGACAAAAATGCCCAAATTGCAGTGAATGCAGCTCTGAGAACACGCTCACACACCGGCCGCTAATAAGAGCCTTCAGATTAATTGATTTTGCCTTCATGCGTCTCCCGGTATTCCCTCGGATCCCAATCCATTCTCACGTTCCTGTTCCAGCACAAACATGCATTTAACAAAATGAGGCAAATGCAGCGGCGTGTTTTTCGAAATAGAGCATTTCTGCAAAATACTGAGCTAGATTAAAGCCAAACGCTTGTTTGATTGACACAGAATTGTGCATTTCAAAGGCTAAAGAATATTAATCACAGATTCGCCACAAAGAAATTTTGGTAACGCTTTAGATTACAGCCCGGAAAGTACTGCGTAATTACAACAAATTTACAGCGTAACTCTCGATAATTATAGTGTACCTATACAGTAAGTACGTGTAAGTATAGGGGAACAATATGTAATATGTAAAGGAATAAAGGGGTAACAACAAATTATTTATACTGTAAGTATTTTAGAACTAAGTGGTACTTACAGTGTTATTATAGACAACAATCTTACATTTGGGAGCAATTTAGCGAGAAAATGCACTGATAAAGTTAAGGAAAGTAGAAAGAACTATTGCAGTNGGCTGTAATCTAAAGCGTTACCGAAATTTTCAAGCCATCTCAGCACTGTTGAGCGTGTCTTTCTGTCCGGGGTTGACCTGATGTTCACTGTATTGGATGTTTTCCTCTCTGTTGATGATGTATAAGTAGACGGTGAAGGATTTCATTGGGTCCCAGATTCCCAGAGAGGTGTCCGTGTGTTTAGTTGAGTTTGTTATTTCTCAGGAGTTCCCATTATTCCATCTACAGGCATCAGTCTGCCAGGAAACGCTGGAACAAATCAATAGAGCTGTCCAGAGACTCGCTGCTTCACAGAGAGAGAGAGAATAACTAGAAATACTTCCGCCGATCAGCTTACAAAGTATTTCAACACTTCAGTCACACTTATAAATGTCTGAATGTCACGAGTCACGTCAGCTTTACAGCGCTTTATACAATCAGAGGTACCTGAAAACCACGCTTAAAGGATTAGTTCACTTTCAAATGAAAATTTCCTGATAATTTACTCACCCCCATGTCATCGAAGATGTCTTTAAAAAAAAAGTCCCAAAAATTTGTATAATTATATACGTTTTAACCATAAATAATAATCTTGAACTAGCTTGAATTAAAACGTATATATTTTAAATTTTTTTTTAGAAAATGAGTGATGGTTTCTCTAGATAAGACCCTTATTTCTCGTCTGGGATCGTTTAGAACGCTTTGAAGCTGCACTGAAACTAATTTTGACCTTGAACCGTTTGGGCTCCAGTGAAGTCCACTATATGGAGAAAAATCCTGGAATGTTTTCATCAAAAACCTTCATTTCTTTTCGACTTAAGAGAGAAAGACATGAACATCTTAGATGACATGGGGGTGAGTAAATTATCAGGAAATTTTCATTTGAAAGTGAACTAATCCTTTAACCCTTGTAAGCTGTTCGTTTGGTATGTTCACTCAGGCTGTCGGGGACCGCAGATAATAAAATGTGATTTTGTAACAAAATTATGTTTTTGTAAAATAACAAATGTAATTTTTATCACTTTATTAATATTTTAGCTTTATATTTGTGCAGTTTTGGGGGAATTTATGGCGTGTTTTAAATTTATAGAAATAAATTAATAATACATTTTAAAAAAATAATGTTTAAAAACAAATCTAAGTAAAATTCACTTTAAAAAGCTCAACGTTTCAAATTTTCATTCATGGAGATAACATGGACAATTTACCATGATTTAGTGTTAGATTTTTGCCATCTGTTGGAAAATAGAGCTTTAAAAGTAAAAAATGATCACTTTCACCACTATATTTGCTATGTTTGATTCATGTGTGTGTGTGTGTGAGCCTGATAATTTTGCATTGCAGATGTTTTAAAGTGTCGCCGCTTCATTTCTGTCTGTGTGTTCTGCGTTGTTTCTGATATTAGGATGAATTTGAGCCATTTTTGAAGTGAACAGCTTGAGTGTGACTTTTTTTCACACTAACATAAAACAAGATATTCCAGTTTATTTATTTAAAAAGACCCTGAATAGCTTATAAGGGTTAAGTACAGATACCATTCAGCGAAAATGACCAATTCAGTTACGATGCGAGTAAAAGTCTTCGAGTATCTGATTTTATCAATACTTAAGTATTTTACTCGTACTGAATGTAAGTTCAGAGATGCACTTGACACCTAAGAGACATGCCAGTCAAAAACAAGAAACGGATGATTTATGATTAGAGCAATCACATATTTTATATTGTAAAATCAAAAAACTGAATATATTATTGCAATAAATCAAGGTTGACACAACAGCCTCTTAAACATCTACAAACTCTCAAGTCTCAGTTAAGCATAATTAAACCAATATCCTTTAAAAAGTTATCTTCAGAATAATGGATAAGTAAAATAATGTTAAGTCAAATTAAATAGTCAAAATCTACTTGCATTGGACATGCTGGTTTCAAGATTTAGTACCTTCAATATCCTGTAGATGGCGATATCACTTTAGATTAAGAGTCATTATTTGCACAAACACACTTTACAAACCAAACAGCATTTGTTTGTTAGGTTTAAATTGATGAAACACTTGGAATTGTTTGTTTTTTGATGAGTCATGTGACATTTACAGCTTAGGTGATTGGCTCAAAATAAACTGACAATAGAATGAATGACATCAGACGTGTTTAAGTTTGGCGTAAGTGTCCAAACACTGTCTGCAGGGGGTTCTTCTCAGTCCCTGATCTCCACCGGCTGGTCATTTTGCCGGGTTCACTAACCACATTATTGAGCAGTCCGTCATGCTGCGGCCGCGCCTGTAGCCTCACGCGCTTAAACAAGATTACTGTGGGGTCGTTAAGTTGAGCGATGCCCCTCTGACATCAGCACCTCAATAATTAACCCGTGTGCGCTCCTCTGCTTACTGTAATTAAGTCTAATAGCAGCCTGTAGGATCCTGTCAGAGAGAACAGATCGTGCCACATTCACACAGTGGCACTGGAAGCACATGACCACACATACAGTAGTGAAAGATACTGTTTATGTCTCACTTACGCATTAAGCTATAACTAGATATGTACATTTTCTGAAGAAAATATGAGCTGTGCTTGCTGTGACTAAACTCAGCTGTAGGTAGTTGCTAGGGTGTTCTGAGTGACTACAAGGGTGTTTCTAGGTGGTTACTAGGGTGTTGCTAAGGTACAGTATTTGGGGTAAATGCTAGACTGGGTGGTTGCTTGGGTGTTACTGTGGGTTGCTTTGGTGTTGTAGATGGTTGCTAGGACGTTGCTATGCAGTTGCTAGGGTGTTCTAGGTGATTACAAGGGTGTTGCTAGGTGATTACTAGGGTGTTGCTAAGGTACAGTATTTGGGGTAAATGCTAGAGTGGGTGGTTGCTTGGGTGTTACTGTGGGCTGCTTTGGTGTTGTAGATGGTTGCTAAGACGTTGCTATGCAGTTGCTAGGGTGTTCTGGGTGACTACAAGGGTGTTGCTAGGTGGTTACTAGGGTGTTGCTAAGGTACAGTATTCTGGGTGAATGCTAGAGTGGGTGGTTGCTAGGTTGTTGCTAGGGTGTTCTGGGTGACTACAAGGGTGTTGCTAGGTGGTTACTAGGGTGTTGCTAAGGTACAGTATTTGGGGTAAATGCTAGAGTGGGCGGTTGCTTGGGTGTAACTGTGGGTTGCTTTGGTGTTGTAGATGGTTGCTAGGACGTTGCTATGCAGTTGCTAGGGTGTTCTGGGTGATTACAAGGGTGTTGCTAGGGGATTACTAGGGTGTTACTAAGGTACAGTATTCTGGGTGAATGCTAGAGTGGGTGGTTGCTAGGTTGTTGCTAGGGTGTTCTGGGTGATTACAAGGGTGTTACTGGAGGTTACTTCGGTGTTGTGGATGGTTGCTAAGGCAGTGCTATGCAGTTGCTGGGGTGTTCTGGGTGATTACAAGGGGTTTTTCTATGTGGTTACTAGGGTGTTGCTAAGATACAGTATTCTGGGTGAATGCTGTATTGTTGTTGCTAGGTTGTTGCTAGGTTGTTGCTAGGGTGTTCTGATTAATTAAAACAAAGGTGTTACTGGCGGCTGCTTTGGTGTTGTGGATGGTTGCTAAGGCATTGCTATGCAGTTGCTAGGGTATTCTCTTTGATTACAAGGGTGTTGCTAGGGTGTTATGGTTAATTACAAGGGTGTTACTAGGGGTTCCTTTGGTGTTGTGGGTGGTTGCTAGGGCATTGTTATGCAGTTGCTAGGGTGTTCTGGGTGATTACAAGGGTGTTGCTAAGGGACAGTATTCTGGGTCAATGCTAGAGTGGGTGGTTGATAGGTTGTTGCTAGGGTGTTCTGGGTAATTACAAGGGTGTTACTGGGGGTTGCTTTGGTGTTGTGGATGGTTGCTAGGCCATTGTTATGCAGTTGCTAGGGTGTTCTGGGTGATTACTAGGGTGTTGCAAAGGTACAGAATTCTGGGTGAATGCTAGAGTGGGTGGTTGCTAGGCTGTTAGGGTTAGGGTTAGTTTGCTGGGGTGTTCTGGTTATTACAAGAGTGTTGCTTGGGTGTTCTGAGAGATTACCAGAGTGTTGCGAGGCAGTTGCTATAGTGTTTTGGTTGGTTGCCATGGGGTTGCTAGACAGTTGCTATGGTATTTCTGAGTTATTGCTAGATCATTGCTAGGCAGTTGCTATGGTATTCTGGGTGATTACTATGGTGTTGTTTTTAGGATATTCTGAGTGTTTACAAGGGTGTTGCTATGCAGTTTCTACGGTGCTGTAGGTTGTTGCTAGGGTGTGACAATGTGGCTGATAGTCAGTTGATATGTTATTCTGGGAGATTGCTAGGTCATTGCTAGGGTGTTCTGTGTGAATACAAGGGTGTTGATAGGCAGTTGCTAGGGTGTTCTATATATAATTACATTTATTAACAATAATGATTACAATAAACAATTCTGAGAAAGCAACATGGTAACAGTTAAAATGATGTGCTGGTTGCCAGGGTGTTGCTATGCAGTTGGCAATGAGCAAAACAAGCATTAGCAGTACTTTACACTGGACCAGCACTAATACCATCATATTTTAAATCTTTAGGGATGTGTAAAAATCAACCTCATCTTCAGTGTCTGATCGTTCTCAAGCGTCCAGCACTAGATGTGTGTGTCTTCTCAGACTGACCTTATTATATCAATCCCATCATGCACTTCACCCTGCTGCGTGGGAATCTTCACAATGTCTCTGTGATGTCCCTCTGTCCTATTTATGTCTCTCAGTCAAAGCTGTTGAGATGCTTTGGTGTCTTTGTGCGAGACAAGCTTTGTGTGTGTCAATGTAGAAACAAATCCGCTCACACCGCAGATCAGTCTCTCACACACACACACACGTTAAAGGGCCTGAGGATTCAAATGCTGCTCCATCTTTTCAGATGAAATTTCATTGTCTCTGAGAATGTCCTGTAACTTTCAGAACTCGATCTACTTCATTGAAATTAATTTCTTGAAACTAAACTTTAGTTTGAGCAGCACATTTCAGTGCAAATTTCTGAATATCTCACCAGTCTGATCTCATTTTTTACAGTGATATATTGACATGCTAACGCCTTTTCAAGCGTTTAAACTTTTGAGAGGCACGTGGTGAGAATTCCATTAGAATTCCATTAGAATTCTCTGACTTTGATGGACATGTTCTTGTTGGAACGGCGTGTTGTGCCATGATCGCTGGCGTGTGTTTACTGGAGCCGTGTGCTATTAGTCGGGTCACTGAAGGGCTTAATAAAGGTTTGCAGAAACCACCAGTAGATGACCGTTCACTATATATGTCTAAGAAAACAGATCGTGTGAAGTGTGCACCTCAATTCATGTGGCGACGCTGATAACGGGACGCTTATAATTATGAGACTGTTCACAAATTGTGCAAATACTACGCATGAAAACATTATACATAGTAGTTAAAAAATGTGCTTTTGTGAGGAACATGTCTAGTTTCATATATCTGTCTACCTTTAATATCACTCTTATGTATATACTGTATATATATACACTGATCAGGCATAACATTGAGCACTGACAGGTGAAATGAATAACACTGATTAACTCTTCACCTGTTAGTGGGTGGATATATTAGGCAGCAAGTGACATTTTGTCCTCAAAGTTGATGTGTTAGAAGCAGGAAAAATGGGCAAGCGTAAGGATTTGAGCGAGTTTGACAAGGACCAAATTGTGATGCTAGAAGACTGGGTCAGAGCATCTCCAAAACTGCAGCTCTTGTGGGGTGTTCCCGGTCTGCAGTGGTCAGTATCTATCAAAAGTGCTCCAAGGAAGGAACAGTGGTGAACCGGCGACAGGGTCATGTGCGGCCGAGGCTCGGCGAAAGCTGACCCGTGTGGTCCGATCCAACAGACGAGTTACTGTAGCTCAAATTGCTCAAGAAGTTAATGCTGGTTCTGAAGGTGTCAGAATACACAGTGCATCAGTTTGTTGTGTATGGAGCTGCATAGCTGCAGACAGTCAGGGTGCCCATGCTGACCCCTGTCCACCGCCAAAAGAGCCAACAGTGGACACGTGAGCATCAGAACTGGACCATGGAGCAATGGAAGAAGGTCTGATGAATCACATTTTCTTTTACATCACCTGGATGGCCGGGTGCGTGTGCGTCTCTTACCTGGGGAACACATGGCACCAGGATGCACTATGGGAAGAAGGCAAGCCGGCGGAGGCAGAGTGATGCTTTGGGCAATGTTCTGCTGGGAAACCTTGGGTCCTGCCATCCATGCGGATGTCACTTTGACACGTACCACCTACCTAAGCATTGTTGCAGACCATGTACTCCCTTTCATGGAAACGGTATTCCCTGGTGGCTGTGGTCTCTTTCAGCAGGATAATGCTCCTGACACAAAGCAAAAGTGCTTCAGGAATGGTTTGAGGAGCACAACAATGAGTTTGAGGTGTTGACTTGGCCTCCAAATTCCCCAGATCTCAATCCAATCGAGCATCTGTGGGAAGTCCGATCCATGGAGGCTCCACCTCGAAACTTACAGGACTTAAAGGATCTGCTGCTAACATCTTGGTGCAGATCCCACAGCACACCTTCAGGGGTCTAGAGGAGTCCATGCCTCGACGGGTCAGGGCTGTTTTGGCTGCAAAAGGAGGACCAACACAATATTAGGAAGGTGGTCATAATGTTATGCCTGATCGGTGTATATATATATATATGTATATATATATAGGTTGGTTCCTCAGTGACTACTTCACTCAGAGAAGCTGTCAATCAAAGCTGTCAATCATAACGCCACATCGTTTTTATAGCATCAAAATACTAACTAAAACCAAACTTATTGAATAAAACGAACACTTGAACTAATATCAGCGTGATAAAAACTACATGAAGTGACAGAAATCATCTTTGGAAAAAAATGATTTGAAGTGTAATTTAATTGTTTAATTTGGAGAGAGGGCGGGGTTTATGACCCATACTTGGACCAACCACCTGGGGGCGATAGAGATCTAACAATGAGCAAATATAGCCTAATTTTACAGCATTTATTATCCCTGCAACTAATGTAATGTAGTTAACTAATCTTAAGAAAGTGAAGTGTTTCTGTTTTATAACATTTAATAATTATGAAAAGTATTCTAAATTAATTCGAAGGTGTTATGTGGTGCTCTGTTTATTTTGGTCCCACAAGTTTTATCTCTCAGCACAGAATTTAATCTATGAAGATGTTCTGAGAAGAATGAAAATATAACCCAGCGCAGAAGTGTTTGCCTTATCACTGCCAATTTACTTTTGGTTGGGACCAATTTCAGAGATGCAATTTCAGATCAGAACGATTCACTGATTGACTTTCTAAGTTTAAATCCTTCTCGTTTGCGATGCTAAATAAAACTCCAGTCAGGTGAGAAATAAATCTAGACGTTAGAAATGCTCCACGTGTTCCTGCCGCTCATAGTCAAGGTTAAAATATCCTCAGCAAAATCTCATCCACTTGCTGAGTCACCATGGAAACTAATTTTGTTACCTCATGAGCGGTAACCAGAGCATGCTGGGAATGTTGATGCTGATGCTTAGTCCACTTGTATTCTTTAAAGTTGCATGCATGAAGCGTTTGAATGATTCCTCAAATCATGTGTCTTTTTCAGGAGAAGTCTGCTTGTTAAGTAGCTGTAACTCACATTCCCTTCAAAATGCATGTGTAAAAGTCTAGTTTTGTTCATGCAAATGCTGGTTTATAAGGTAGAATGACATTTGCTTTGAGTTTGAGAGCTGTTATGTTTCTTCATGGAGCCGTTGGCTGCAGGTCCAGGGAATATTAAGGTAGTATGAAAGGATTACGTTATGTTTACATTTCTGCATTTATTTATTTCCATTTTCGCCTGGCTTGGCACTCTGGAAGACGACTGATTTCTCCGAAGAATTTTCCGGGCTGAACATCTGCTCTTTGATGTTGTTGGGTGAACACGGCTCCGCTGAGAGACGACGAGCAGTCGCTGCAATCCAGGGCAGAAGAACGCTGGCTTTCATCCTCTCCATGCCTGGATTTTTGCTTTTCTCCCCTAGTATGCCACCGCGGTTGCAGTGTGTATTTCCAACCCTGCCGTTTATTTCTGGCTGTGACTGCTCAGCACAGGGATGCAGTGTGAAGAATAAAAAAGGAAATGGGTTTCAACTTTTGACATTTCTTGGTAGAAATGTCCAAATGCGTCCAGCTGGGAAGATTATGGCATAAAAGATCCATTTTGATCCAAAAAGTGACTGACTGCCAACGCTGAGCTGATCAACTGCTGGACAATTTGACTCAACCTTCAGAACTTAAACCAAGACTAGTCAAGCCAAAAAAAAAAATGATTAGGAATAGTTCACCCATTATCGGTGATCATTTACTCACACTGATGTCATTCCAAACCTGAATGGCTTTTTCTTTTCCATACAATGAAAATATACAGTTATTGGGCCCGTCAAACTCCTCAATGTTCAAAAAAGAATAAATCTTTGGTTATTTTTTCTACTCAAGTCCTGGGTTGAGCCTTTTGGGTTATTTTTTTGGGTTAGTTTGGGTAATTTTTGCGTAACCGATATCCTGGGTCAGACGCAACAACCCAGTGTTTGGGTAGTTTTTGTGTTACTCAGCTCCTGGGTCAGACGTAACAACCCAGCGTTTGGGTAGTTTTTGTGTTAGCCAGATCCTGGGTCAGACGTAACAACCCAGCGTTTGGGTAGTTTTTGTGTTACCCAGATCCTGGGTCAGACGTAACAACCCAGCATTTGGGTAGTTTTTGGGTTACCCAGATCCTGGGTCAGACGTAACGACCCAGCTTTTGGGTAGTTTTTGTGTTACCAGATACTCGGTCAGACGTAACAACCCAGTGTTTGGGTAGTTTTTGTGTTACCCAGCTCCTGGGTCAGACGTAACAACCCAGCGTTTAGGTAGTTTTTGTGTTACCCAGATCCTGGGTCAGACGTAACAACCCAGCGTTTAGGTAGTTTTTGTGTTACCCAGATCCTGGGTCAGACGTAACAACCCAGCGTTTGGGTAGTTTTTGTGTTACCCAGATCACCCCAATATTTTAAAGATGTTTTTCTTGGTTTTTTGAAAGTTACGCGAACATTCCATTTTATCATTCTTCAAGCGTTATGGGAATGTTAATTTTGAATGTTCTTTGACATTCAAACAATTAGTTCAAACAAGTATTATAAAACTGTTAGTTCCATTTCTTGATTCTGGTTCTCAGAATGCAGCGAAAAACACACAAAACACCTCTAAATTGGAAAGAGCTTTGCGATTGACTGTACAAATAGATTTGACAAGAAATCGGAGGTATATTTTTATAGACTGCCGGAAGCTTGTGTCAGTATGTTGAATTTTGAAGTGAAGCAGCAGACTCTTTTGCCACTCAGTCCGGCTGAGGTGGCGTGTTCCGGCGGGAAAGTGACGTAAGTGCATACCCTCTATTCACGATAAAACACAGCTATGACCGCTTCACCCAACGATTCTGTGTATCACTACACAACACACTTAGCAACCACTCTTAGCAAAGTAAATATGTTTGTTCTCATTGATATTGTTCATTGAAGCTTACTGTATTATAGCAGACTATTGTGAGAGAAAGATCGAGTGAGTGAGTGTCCCTGCATTTAGATATAGCGTTTTCCCTCGGGTCAGTCCTATGTTCGTAATAAAAAATCCATTTGTATGTCCGCTGAGATATCTTGTCTTTTAACAGTTAATGTGTTTCCCCGTGCCCTGACACTGGCAGCGCTAGTCAAAGCATTTGTCAGTTGCGTCTTGTTCCATGTTCACAAGTTTCGGTCCTTTCAATATCTTTGCCGCCATCTAATGGCGTAATAATGTAACTTCTTTTGCCGTTCACGGTCAGGGACTAGTTTTTCCAGCGGAAGGAAGGCTTTTAGTGATTTTACTTCATGAAAGTTGCATTGATACATATTTTTTGGCTTTAATAATTGCATTGTGTGGTAACCATTCTATAAAAGCAATAAGCCCCGTGAAGCTGTGGTTTACAGTGAATTTATAACAGCTAAAGGGTTTTTAGGCACAACACTGCTTCTTGGGGCTTATTGCTTTAGTAGCAACTAAAATGTTCAATGAACAATGTATAAATAATATTTTTGTGCTATCGTTTTGAGAACGTTATGAAAGACCAGATAACTTTGAACAAACGTTTTATTAATGTTACTGGAAGAACGTAAGAGAGCCTCGCCAGAACATTAGCCAAAGTTCTAGTTAATAATAAAGACTTAACGTTATTTTTCTTTTTCCAATAGGTCATAGGTCTGATAGATACATCCTCTAAAATAGCCAAGTAGGCTACGACATTTTCTTAAACACTCTTTCATAACAAGCGCTTTTGTTATGAATTATAAGGTGCTTTAATGTCCATTATGGTTGTTAAATCAATTTGTGATAAGAGTTTGATTGAGTCTGAGTGCTCGTCTCTGTAATAGTTCAATGATAGGGAGCCATCACGAGGACCATCGCTCACTCACAGGGGTGGGTCTTATCCGTCATGCCAGGGACCTCCTGCTAGCGTCTGAATGGAGAAACATCCATTTCAGCTCAAAGGTTAATAGTCTTTTGTCACGTCCTGACAGCCTGTTGCGCTTTAGTAATTTCCCACGCGTCCTCTCTTTTGGAAAATGGCAGGTCAAGGACAAAGTGGATGGTGACAAAGAGTCAGCGAGCGAACTGGTCATTTTTCACTGCAGGTGGTGTTAGATGCACAAAGGTTGAAATTGGCCTGCCACTTATCCACAGGGACCGATGGGAGGAGACCGAAGCGGCGGAAACAAGGCGAACACTCTCCTCCAAACCCTAGTGAGATGCCGACGGAGGCCGATTCTGAAATCAACACCTCATTAGTGATGTGACTTGCAATGAGTGACCTGAAGCATCACCACCTAACCAAACATTTTGCTAATGTTCTCATTAAGTTATGACATAAGTTATTTCTGAATGTTCTCTGAAACAAGGGAACATTCCATTTTATCATTCTGCGGAAACATCATGGGAATGTTACTTTGAATGTTCTGAAAGTTCCAAAACAAGTAACATTTAAAAAATGTTACATCACAATCACAAAAAGCACACAAATATTGGGTAAAATAGTTTTTAACTATTTTAGATGTCATTTTCTGTATTGAAATATAATTATAATTAACATATATTTTTGCAATGAGCTTGCTGCATTGCATTCTGGATAGTCAAAAGCTTATTAGTCTTAAAATACTTTCTAAGTAGAAACAGAAACACTTCACTTGCAAAATTTGTGTGCATTTCAAACTGAGCAAAACGTATTATATACTATGGTATTACCATATTCATATATCATAGTATTTATATAAAGCCCCACGATTGGGTTGTTTTAACCCAGTGGTTGGGTTATATGTTTGACCCAACCTGCTGGGTAGTTTTATTTAACTCAACTATTGTTTAAAAATTACTGTATTGCTTACTTAAAATGAACCTGAAATATGATGGAAATGAACATTTATTAATATGTTTAATAAATAATAATTACATAATAAACATTCACTAAATTGCTTATAAATAAATGTAGTTATTAACAGGGTAGTTTTTGTGTTACCCAGATCTTGGGTCAGACGTAACAACTCAGTGTTTGGGTAGTTTTTGTGTTACCAGCTCCTGGGTCAGATGTAACAACCCAGTGTTTGGGTAGTTTTTGTGTTACCCAGATCTTGGGTCAGACGTAACAACCCAGTGTTTGGGTAGTTTTTGGGTTACCCAGCTCCTGGGTCAGAGGTAATAACCCAGTGTTTGGGTAGTTTTTGTGTTACCAGCTCCTGGGTCAGATGTAACAACCCAGTGTTTGGGTAGTTTTTGTGTTACCAGATCCTAGGTCAGACGTAACAACCCAGTGTTTGGGTAGTTTTTGTTACCAGCTCCTGGGTCAGACGTAACAACCCAGTGTTTGGGTAGTTTTTGTGTTACCAGCTCCTGGGTCAGATGTAACAACCCAGTGTTTGGGTAGTTTTTGTGTTACCCAGATCCTGGGTCAGACGTAACGACCCAGCTTTTGGGTAGTTTTTGTGTTACCCAGATCTTGGGTCAGACGTAACAACCCAGTGTTTGAGTAGTTTTTGTGTTACTAGCTCCTGGGTCAGATGTAACAACCCAGTGTTTGGGTAGTTTTTGTGTTACCCAGATCTTGGGTCAGACGTAACAACCCAGCGTTTGGGTAGTTTTTGTGTTACCCAGATCTTGGGTCAGACGTAACTACCCAGCGTTTGGGTAGTTTTTGGGTTACCCAGATCCTGGGTCAGACATAACAACCCAGGGGTTGAGTTATTTATCGGGGGCTTTTTGCGCCCTCTTCAGGAGAGAGCAGTGCAGCTCCATCAAATAGGTGCATGTCTTCAGTAAAATACAGGTTTGTGTACATTTTATTTTATCTATAAATTTGTTCTTGTTCTGTATATCATTTATTTTTATGCAAAGCAACATACAGGGGTGTGATGTGAGTCACCTAAACGAGTGTCGCGTCTGTCTTTTCTCGTGATGGAAGCACCTGATGCCTTGCATAAAATGTTATGATTTTATTAAAAAAAGATACAGAATATAAATACTTAGGATGATAAAATATGTTCACAGAACTGATTATTTATGGACAGGTTATGGAGTCAGTCACAGCATTTTTCGGCTACGAGTGAAACGCAGGGCGGCGGGAAGTTATCAGTTCCCCCACTGAACGCGAGTCACCTCCGGCACGAGATCCAGCGCTGTTACAGGGGAAACAGGACAACAGAGACTTGTCGATTACACTTGAATTACTTCTAAATGTTTAATTTGAACTTCTTATATTAGTTAAACAAGCTTAAATGTAGGCAACATGTATGAAAAACAATATAAAATATGATCGAAAATAAAGGAATTTTCATGCAAACCAGTGGTTGTGTGGAGTATTTAAAAAAGTTGAGGATTTAAGTTAATCTGTAAACATTAATTCATGTACGAGGAAAAAAAGAAAAAAAGTTTGTATTATAGTAAAAATGAATCAATCCATTATGCTGGGTTAAATAAACAACTCATTTTGCTGGATAAAATTAACCCAACTGTTACGGTTGCTGGTATACTAAGCACACGACAAGGAGATAGAGTCAGATTAAGTCTTTACTAGGAAGGAAACAGGAATCCACAGGAACATACAGCATCATAGTACGAACAATAATTCAATTCAATTCACATTTATTTGTATAGCGCTTTTCACGATACATATCATTTCAAAGCAGCTTTACAGAGAATGCATGTCAACATTACAATTTAAAGAATGCAGTTAGCAAATAATGTAATAATTTACAATTTACAATCACTNCAATACCGGACAACACAAGACTAGAAACACAGGGTTAATATACAAGGGTTATCAAGCAGGGTGATAAGGAACAGCTGGGTGTGATGATGAGGTGATTGCTATGGTGACTAACTGGTGGTGGGAAATGGAACAACAACAAGTCCAAAAGAGTCCAGAACAGAGTGTACATGTAACATATCGCCCCCTCCCGGAAAAGGCGCGTCCTCGCGTCGCAGAGAGGGGAAGACGAAGATGAGATGGCTGCGATGGTGTAGGAGGTGGTTCAGGAGGCGGACGGTTACCCGGGAGGAGGCGAGGTGCAGGAGTCCAGGGAGATGCAGGTGATGGAGTCCAGAGGGAAGCCTTGAACAGAGGAAGTAGCAAAACCATCCAGTACACAGCCAAGACTGCGGCCCATGGCGGCGTCGTTGACGGGAGGAGCCGTGGTGATGTAGTCCTATACGCCACCATGGGGACGATCGGCAGCGGCGATGACAACGTAGGAGCCCACCATGCAGCCGGAACGCCGAAGACTCGAAGTGACCCCGATGACCTGGGCGACCGCGACGGAGCCGCAGCGATGACCCCCCGAGGAGGAAGCGGGTATCCGGAGGGCAGAGGTGGAGCTGGAGCGACCGAGGGCGGAGGTGGAGCCTGAGGGAGGGCAGAGCTAGCCGTCGCAGAAGGGGTGGAGGGCCAGAGAGCAGCGACTGGCCCGTAAGTCCGTTGCAGAGGCGTGGCGATGTCTGAACCAGGCAGAGCCGACGTCCCGAGGGAACCCAGCGAGACCGAATGGCCGATGGTACTTGCTGACGACGAGGGAGGAAGAAGCGTAGGTGTAGGAGCCAGGTCGACGGGTCGAGGGGGAGTGAAGAGCTCTGAGGCTGGAGGCGGAACCCCAGGCTCCTCACGTCCAGGATGAGGTGGCTCCCAGCAGTCCCGAGGTGGAACCCTACCACTGAGAGGAGATGGGGAAACTGAGGGGCTGATGGGAGACAGTGACGACTGGATAGCAGGCGTGGCTGAGGACAGAGGGGTTTGGAGCGTGCTAAACAGTTCAGAAAATGAAAGAGTCCCAAAAATTTTTTGAAGAGGTGGTGGGAGAGGGAGGCTGGGAGGGGCCAGAGACTGTAGTACAACAGGTTGCATATTCACCTCTTCTAAATCAGAAAAAATGTCTCCAGAGTTGACCAAAAACTCACTCTCAGTGGCAGGGGGTTGGGTGGGGCTCACTTCCATACCCTCGTATTCCACCAAGATTCCCTCGGCGACGGATGGTACAGCCGGCTCGCACACCTGGTCAGTTCCGCGTTGCTCAGGCTCCGTGGCGATGTCCTGCTCGGTCGCTCTCGTAGGCGCTGGCTCGAACGTCGCGGCGAAGTCCTCTTCGCGGTCTGCGGTGGGCTCATGCTGCCGATCCTTGCAGTCAGGGTGTTGATGGCTGTGCACTGGAGTAGGAGTGGGACTGGCGTCGTCGGAGATATCCACGTTCATCGAAGATCCACATGACGCCAGCACCCACTCCACATAATCACGGAAGCTCCCTGGAGGTCCTTCCCCAGACAGCAGCACTTTGGTGGCGGTGTTGAGGCCGGCATATAGGAAGTTACAAAGGCTGCTGTCCGGGAAATGTGTTGATGGAGCTAGAAACAAAAAATTGTCCAAATGTGCCTCGAGGGAGCGGTCCTTCTGCTCAAGGCATACTAACAGAAATGCGGGTGTGTACATGGTGAGGAGAATGGAGAGTGAAACACAAAAAACACACGTCGCAAACTGTATAGGTCCGGTATTCTGTTACGGTTGCTGGTATACTAAGCACACGACAAGGAGATAGAGTCAGATTAAGTCTTTACTAGGAAGGAAACAGGAATCCACAGGAACATACAGCATCATAGTACGAACAATACCAGACAACACAAGACTAGAAACACAGGGTTAATATACAAGGGCTAACAAGCAGGGTGATAAGGAACAGCTGGGTGTGATGATGAGGTGATCAGTTGCTATGGTAACTAACTGGTGGTGGGAAATGGAACAACAACAAGTCCAAAAGAGTCCAGAACAGAGTGTACATGTAACACCAACATGTGTTCTGTCCTATATTTACCAGCCCTTGGGTTAAAAAATTCATAAATATTGCCTAAGTCTAAAACCACGTTCTGCTTTCTGTGTCAGCTTCTGTAGACTCCAGAATATCAAATTATTTTTATTTTGTGACCTTTTCCTCTGTGTGTTACTGTAATCTCCTGTATTGCTGCATTAATTTGACCTTTATCTTCAAAGTGCCGGTCGATGAAATGTCCTTTTATCGTTGATTCAGTGACAACAAACCTCCACCTTCTGACCCGGTGTCGTCTCAATACCCAAACAAAGATGCAAGTCAGACATCTGAAACGTTTGGAAACATCACCCTCACTATGATGCGTCATTGTAAGATAGATTGTTTTTAAGTTCATAACACCAACTATCACCTAAAGTCTGAGTCTCTTTTATATCTCCTCAAATTCTCCAGTTTCTGGAGAAAGTAAACCAGCGTTTCTGCAAGTTTTGGTGTCTGGTTTGTGTGTCCTGAGGGTTTGATTTTTGTCTGTGAGATCTTTCCTGCTTTTACCATTCGAATCAAACGCTGAGTGGACATCATGAGCGCCACTGAATTCCAGTTGGGATCAATTACAGCTGGAAAGACAGCGTGAAGGAGTCTAAACATCAATATGACAAGACTTTTCACTCAACCAAGAAATGCTGTACCGCTCCGTCCGACCATTATTAATCAGTCCTTGCAGACGAGTTTATTGATTCAGCATGACATGATATTGTCAGTAGAAGTCGTTTTTTAGTTCACATGACTACCTTGCACCGTTTTTCTCTCGGGTTGTCCTTTACAGGAATAGTTCCCTCTGATGTGAAGATGGTGTCATCATTTACGCACCCTCGTGTCGCTGCAGAACCATCAATTCAACATGAAGATAAGCAGACGTTGGATGAAGATGTAAAGGGTGCTGTCATAACGACTGACTAACTTTACATGTGTATGATGTGACGAAATGAGCTTCGATTAATAAACCGCCCTCTATGACCACCTAAAACTGTTTAAGTATTATGTACTTTTATTTATTAGTATTTTTTAATTATCTTTTATTTTTATATTGTCAGTTTTAGTTTAAGGTTTAAGGTGTGCTTTTGTTGTTTTTTCAAAGTCATCATGAAATAAAAATCTAAAATTTTTTTTTTTTTATGGAATATTGCAGTATTTATTCTAAATGATTTCTCTGTGCGCATTATTATTGTTTTAAATTCATGTTCCTCAAAATAACTTCCGCTCCCTCTTGCAGTGACGTATCTTCTCTGATGACGTGTTTACTGATGTGAGGGTGGGGCAACCTGTCACTCACATGAGATCCACCAATAGCAAACCACAACCATCCAATCAATCCACCTCAGACAAAAAAATTAAAAATCAAGCCCCGCCCTACATTTGTTGTTGTTTCAGAAGCCGTTTCACTCGTCACAATTGACCCTGTTTACATTTCCGGGTTTCTCAGAAGCGGAAGTCGTCATAGTTGGGTAAACTTATAGCGGAAATGAGAGACTACATTAATTAAATAGGCCTATATTTTTTTGTGTGTTCCCATTTGCTCAAATAGCAAAAGAAAAACTCCATAATAGTGTTTTCACAACTTTTAAAAAGAGCAAAAAAATAGAGACTGATAACTGCAGTCAGAAGAGAGAAAGATGTCAATTTTACCATCACTCCCACAGCCGCTGTATTAGAAACAGCAGCGTTAAAAAACTACGATGCTGATGACCGTTAAAACGCATCATCACAGTCTGAGAAAAAGGTCCAATGGGAAGAAAAGATGAGCGCAACTTACGTTACATATACAGTATGACTTTAAATATTTCTATATTTATCTTTTATTTATTTTATAATATGTAATATACAAATATTTAATTTTCTCCACTATTTCTTTGTTTCTAATGCAATCTAAGTACTTAAAGGGGCTCTATGTAAGATTTTTACTTTAATAAAGCATAAAAATACCCTAATATGTTTGCAGATATTTAGGAAACATGCTAAGTTCACCTACTTGTTTCTCAGAAAAACAATGCTACAGCCAGATATTCTACTTTGAAAATGTGCGTTCTGTGTCGGAATGTCTGTTTTTGTTTTGGTCTGTGCGAAACATGAGCTGCCAGTTTATCCAATAGTATTTCGACATCACAGNTTGCCAGTTGGCGGAAAACACAGCG
>RJVU01042594.1:1492488-1522608 GCA_003731715.1 Anabarilius grahami
CAAACAAACTGGGTCAGAGAATCAGGCAATAACGTCAGCTGCGCGTTCTCGCTCTCTTCTCTGTCACGGTGAAGTGACACACACCCGCGCGGGCGCCTCCTCTCTCTCTCTCGTCTCATTCGCTCCGGTTAAGTAGTGCTTGTATTGCGCATAATTTTTAGTCATTCCCGCAGGTCTCGCGCTCACACCGAAAGCGCGCGCACCACTGATCTATATTAGTGGAGCGAACAAGCCACGCTCAGTCTCAAACAGAGTCACAAGTACCAAAATAAGCGCATTCTTGCGCTTAAACTGTCAAATACATACAAAAGTATGTCAAAACCAGCGGCACAAGCAATCTTGGCGAGTATTCAGATAAACACAGTCAGTTTTGAAATGTTAAATAGCTAAGAAAGTGAACCCATGTTGTGTGTAACAGTATTGGGTCCTTTGAACACCGTTCATAAACTCTTAAAGGGACAGCAGTCCAATATTCCTGCTGTCTGTCATGTTAATCAAAGAACAAAAGACAAAGAAAATCACTTTCTGCTCTTGACTGAATACGTTTTATAACTTTAATGGTAAGAATTATTTGCAATAAAGACTACAGAAATTAAGGTAACCAATGCAAAATAACACAATGTGTTATTTTACATTTGATTACTTTAATTTCTGTAGTATTTCTTACCTGAATAAAAACCCAGTTAACCCAAAAACTTAGTTTCATAGCTCTCTTTATTCTATTTCATTTATTTGAGCTGTTTATATTTTATTACTGACTTTTACTTTTTTTTTTATGAAAATAAAACTGCATTGCAGAAAAGTAGATTTTTGTTTGTATATGTTGTCATTTATAGTTCTTAGAAAGAAAATCGGAATTGGCAAAAGCATATCAAAACAGATAAATCAACTCATCAGCTTACAGTGTGCAAGTCTCCTCAGCTTTCATTGTCAGTTGCACTACCTATTGTTGCTGGCAACCATATGCTGTAAAAGCTGGCAACCCGCGTCTTTGAACGAGGGGGCGGGCCAAACGATATTTTGAATTTGGACTGCAGTACCTATTTTGAACACTGGGTGTCATTCCTACAGAGAGCCCCTTTAAATGAGCGTCACTGATCACGTGACTCTGTACAAACGGTTAGATGTTTGGATCGTTTCTGTGTTCATGTTGTCCTCTTTATGTTTTTTGCTTTATTTAAAGACATGTGAATGATAAAAGAGTGCAGTGGGAATTCTCATGTAAGTGACACCTCATGACCTTTGCGATCTCATAATATTTATTTTCCAGCTGCGCTCGAGCTGAACGTCATTCTCTGTTTATTTTAAATGTGAAAAGTATACAGCCAACAAACTCCATTTCGGTGCTGAAAGGGTCTCCGGCACTTATGAGGGTGCGTTTCAGTCAGGATGATCCTTGGTAGACAACAAGGAAGCTGTTTTTTGGAACGCAGCCGAATGATTCTGCAGTCATGCTGACCGCTCTCAAAACACACAGCGATGTGAGCGAGCAGGCGGTGTGGGATTCGTGTCACTATTGATCAAACTCTAACCTAACGGCAGCCGAGTGTGTAGAATTTCGAGTCGAGCATCTGTCAGACTCTCTACAGCTGTTTATGGAGAGGCAAATAAGGACAGCAAATGCCTTTTTGCATTTTTCAGTACTGACTTACAGGTATGTCTCTCAAAATGTAATTTACTCACCTAACACAAAAGGAGATGTTTATAAGAATGTTCACGTTGCTCTTTATCATGCAATCAATTTGAATATTACAGATTTTGCTAAACGTCTCCTTTTGTTCACGGTAGCAAGAAAGTCATATTGCTTTGAAAACATGAAAGTGAGTAAATGATGACAGAGTTTAAATGTGTTTTACTTTGCAGATTCAAAACAATGGAATTCAGTTCATGCAAACCCTGGGAATCGAACCCATGACCAATGTGCTGTTTGAGCTACAGGAATACATATTGCGCTCAAATCCTATTCATATGTTATTCAAACTGTCTTCTTTTGTGTTCCAGGTAGGAAGGAACCGACAGGACACATTCAGTTTCTGCCCATTAATGATGAACGAACAATCACAGCCAAACAAAAACCCTCAGAAAACATGCAGTCTTTCAAGGACTAGAACACTGACAAAAAATGCTGAATTGATGCGCAAATAGAGTAAGACAAAGAGCAAATTGTTTTGATTTCATGCTTGTTTACAGGACAGATGATGGTTTTAGGGCCTTCGTTTGTCCGTCGGACGTGCTCGGCATCCGTAACCCCACCGCCATCTGTCCGATCCCACGTTCCATCATGCATCAACATTAGCAGCATTTCATTAATTCCAAACAGCTTCTCTGCGTTTCATTGCTTTCAAAGAGAATTTCCAATAGTGCACGTCCAGAGGAAGATAATAATATTACAGCACTTTAAAACTATTCAACGAGGTTAATCATCTGAAGCCTTTTGTTTTTAGATGTTTTGGAGAGCGATAATGACAATGCTGAATTTTGAATAAGCACATATTTATTTATATATTTATTCTCTTTGTTTGGTGTAGTGTTAACTTCAATGATGTAAAAACGCAAGGGATGCAATTATGGTATCGACAAAAAAACATGACACAACAAAGGCATTATTAATAAGACACGATGAGAAAATCACATGCAATTTACAAAAATGTAAATTTGAGCTCTTTGTTTGAAAAACTGCACTAAAAAAATCACTAAAGTGCTAGTAAATTTCACAAATAATTCAAAAGAAATGGCAAATAACACTGAATTAAACATTACATTTTGAAGTAGAAAGACTAAAATAGTCTTTTCTTGTAAAACACATTCCAATAATCTTATTAATTTACAATTTAGAGCAATAGTATTTTTTACAGTGCTAACCCTAACTGAAATGAAACCTAATAAGTGACTGATGCACCTATGATGCATGCCTTAGAATACTCCCTTGATAGGCAGCTCACTAGTAAACTTTGTAATGTAAAAACCTTGAATGGCTGCGGAAAATTCAGCTTTGCATCACAGGAATAAATTGCATTTTAAAAGTTATTTGAATACAAATCAGTTATTTGAATTTGTAATAATGTTTCACAATTGTTTACTGTATTTTTGACCAAATAAATGCAGCCTTGGTGAGCTGAAGAGACTCAAATCTTACCGACTATAGACTTTGAATAATAGAAAATGTCATTCATAAAATGTTGAGGATACATGAATAGATTTGTATTTAATACAGTAGTTAAAAACGCTAAAGAACAACTTTGGGACTCTCATCCAACCAAAGGCAAAGAAGGTTATTAAATGTCTCTTGTTCTTAACCATGACCTTTATATATGGTGAAATATATAGACTAGCAAAAAACTGTAAAAATAGTGAAATATTATTACAATTTAAAACAGCTGTTTTCTATGTGAATATATTTTAAAATGTAATTTATATCCAGTGATCAAAGCTGAATTTTCAGCATCATTACTCCAGTCTTCAGTGTCACATGATCCTTCAGAAATCATTCTAATATGATGATTATTATCAATGTTGACCATATTTTTGTGTAAATGTATGCATTTTATTTTTCAGGATTCTTTGATGAACTTCAAAGCATTTATTTATGTAATAAATAAAATCTTTTGTAATATTATAAATGTCTTTACTGTCACTTTTGACAAATTTAATGCGTCCTTGATGAATGAAAGTATTAATTTCCTTAATGCAAATTTTTACTCACCCTATACTTTTGAACAGCAGTGTTAAACAAACTTGATGTAGAGTTTGACATTAGCAAGACACATTGCTCTAATAATCATGAAATTTACACAGCACACAAATATTTGGAAGAATAGTCCATTTTAATTCATTTCCTCGCTTGGCAGCTCACAAAGTTTTTTCAGCAGAGCTAGTCTGAAAGAGAAAGGGAATTCATGTTTTAATTCATTGAGTTTGCAGCACTAGAATGTTCTGTTCTAGAATGTTCTTTCTAAAAAAAAAGTCTACTGCTTATATCCATTCAGAAGCTCTTCCAGGTTTGTGGACTAGTCATGTGACTATCACTGAAAACCCACAGCATTTGATCACTGGATTTACACAAATCATTTCACTATTTAGAAGTGTTTTCTCAACATTGCAATTCTAATCAGCTCCTAATGAACATTAATTATTATTTAAATTATCACTCAATGAGTCATTAAACCTCGTATTACTGTCTTTGGAAGCCTTTTGTCTTTCAAACACATTCAAATTTACAAATTAATGCAATTTCATATTTACATTCAATGCAGGGATTCCTCAACTTTATTGTCAGCTGAACCTGAGATTTTAAGCTATTAAGTTAGGTTAATAATAAAATTCAATAGTCAATAATAACAATAAATCTAATTAGGTTCACGGTTCTCTGATGTCAGGTCACATGACATGCAGGTAAACGAATAAAAACAATTTTATCTGTTTATAGTAAGTGTTTTAGAATTTTTTTTTTTTTTTTTTTGACGTAATGTAATATTTAATGCAGTTCATGTTGTTAACAAAGAATGGAATATATTGTCTTTGCATTTTTATATCACTATGCTACAAGATTATCCTTTTCAAATCAATGTGATAAACAAGCAGGTCAAAAATAATTACGTTACATTAAATGTGTAATGTAATGGATTTTGGATGTAATTTGGAATCAGTAACCGATTGCAATTTATATGTAATCTACCGTTCCCTGTCAGATCAACAATTAATAGTTTTCATGTGAGGTCATACCCTTAAAGGAACGCCCAGCTGGAGGGCAAAACAAGATTTATCTTCTGCTGCCTGCCAGGCATTTTGAACAGGTTTGCACTAAGTACTAATCTAGTAAAACAGTGATATTAAAAGACCAAATTCAGTATACACCTTATGGATAATGCACACTATATATAGGCGAGCAATATGAACACAACACACGGTTTCTGGTTAAGTGTTTGTCCATAGAAAACCATTATAAAGAAAGCATTTAACACATTGTGTTTGTATTCTGGGCTCATCTGCTCATCTATTATGCTTCATCAATGAGCTGTATACTGAATTTGATCTTTTAATATCACTGATTTAGTGTTTTTCATGTTAAGTGTTTTAGAACAAGTGCACAAAACGTACACATGTTTTTGTTTTTCTTCTTTAGAGATGGAAAACTGACATGCCTGTTCAATGGATGTTTTACCCTCCAGGTCTCCGTGGCAGTCACATGACCGAAAACTATGAATAGTCATGTTGGAGCAACAGTTTGAAGAGAATTTCGGTAAGCAAGTTAATTAAACTGTTGACATGTTTATATCAGCTGCCTGCAACACACCTGTTTTCATGTTGCAGATATTTGAAGGAAACTATCAAACTGAAGTTTGCAAAATGGCACAGCAACATCAGGACTGAACACTTGAAATGCATTGGAAATGAAAGGAAGAAAAGGATACAAAATAGGTTTTCGGAGGTGAAAATGAGCTTTTAAATGAGGTTTGGGATGATCAGCACGCTTCCAGGCACCAGGCTAATTTACTGCATAATCTCATGGTGAAGGAAAACAATAAAGGGTGGCAATCTCAAAATTCCAAAGTGTTTAGAAGCAGGGTTGCCAAGTTTTCCCAACAAAACCCACCTAATTGATACTCAAAACTAGCCCAGTCACGTTTCATGTGGGGTTTCCTGGTAAAAATCCATGTTTTTGGCAGGGTTCTCCTGGTAAAATTTACATTACAAGGGCTAAATATCATGTTATTTGGGGTGGCTTTAACCCGCAGACATGAAAAACAACCCGCGGCAACAGTGTTAAAGTAGCTCAATTCTGCTGGAAAACCGCGTACTTGGCAACACTCTTTAGAAGAGTTCTGCCCAAAACAGCAGAGCAGCTTCACTGAAATACAAAGTCTGATAAAACTACCATCACTGCACAGTGGATCAGTGATTTTCAGCTGCTTTTTACTGCATTTCTCGTACAATTATGTAACTCACGGTCAGCAATCATAGTACGATGCATCGTTGTAGAAAATAACTACCTAGTCACAACTGGTTCCCGAAACTGGTCGCATTTGATCCACGTTAGTTCATTAATACACACATGCTGTAGTAATAACCTATGCTAATTAATCTTTATTTGATGCTCAATTCATTGTGGGTTCATACTCCAGGGTTCCCGTATACGCTGATTGTTGGCGCTAAAGATAGATTAAAATGTATATATATTTAAATGGGATAAAAGAATGTACTGAATGTTAACATGCTTATAGTGCCCAAGAGCTTGATCAATTTAAGCCTTTTTTCACTGTACACTCTTAAAAATAAAGGTTCTTTATGGTTCCATGAAGAATCTTTAACATCTTTCCATTGCACTAAAGGTTCTTTATAGTGGGGAAAAAAGGTTCTTTAGATTATTAGAATGTTCTTCACACCAATAAAAAGCAGTTCTTTTAAGAACGGTTCACTGAAAGGTTCTTTGGGGAACCAAAAATGGTTCTTCTATGGCATCACTGCAAAACTGCAACAACAACAAAAAAAAAACTTTTGAAACTTTAATTTTTAAAGGAGACCTATTATGCCCCTTTTTACAAGATGTAATTTAAGTCCCAGGTGTTCCCAGAATGTGTCTGTGAACTTTCAGCTTAAAATATAATTTATTATTAATTTACTTACTTATACCCGTCACCCTTGCCAGGGTACGGGCCGCCAACCACAGATCTCCAAAGTCCTTTGGCCATTCTTTCCAGCTGGTTCCAAGTGTAGCCCATCTTGGTGATGTCGGCCTCAAGGTCACATCGCCTGGTGTTTCTTGGACGTCCACTTCTCCATTTTCCTTGGGGGTTCCACTTCAATGCCTGTCTGTTGATGTTGGTTGGTGGTTTACGAAGAACCCTATCCAGCCTCATCTTCTCTTCCTGATTTCTGCAGGGAGTTGGTGAGTCCTTTCCCAAAGGTTGGTTTTGCTGATGGTGTCAGGCCATCAGATCTGGAGAATTCTTCTGAGACAGCTGTTGATGAAGGTTTGAACCTTCCTGATGGCCATCTTGGTCGTCCTCCAGGTTTCTGCTCCATAAAGCAACACTGACTTCACGTTGGAGTTAAATAGGCAGATCTTTGTTGCCAAGGACAGGTCTCTGGAGCTCCAGATGTTCTTGAGATGTATGTAGGTTGCTCTAGCTTTGCCAATCCTTGTCTTGACATCTGCGTCTGTGCTGGTCAATGATGCTGCCCAGGTAAGTCAGGGCTCTACACTGCGTCCATTTCGGTCGCATTTGCGACTGAAAATAACTGCGTGTGACTGTGAAAAAATATTTAGGTGCACCAGTGCGAGTGAGCCATTCGATTCTCATGAATAGATCTATAATACAATCAGATACATCCATCTACACTGAACAAGAGTTATGTTTTGGACTGCAATCGGCTGCTTTTCATGCCTTCATTCAAAGACTTTGCTTCAGTCAGCAGAGCAAGTGCAAAAGACGTGCGCGATGGACTACACTTCAAAAATTGTTTACAAGGTGAAACAGGTGATGCGCAGTTAACAGACCATCTCATGACCATGATCATTAGCAAAGTCGGAAATTAACGGGGGATTGGGGCAAAAATGCCTCCAAAAATGAATTTTAAAAAATGCCCGTTATGAATGCCCTTGTGAATATTAATCTACTTTCGCTTTTGAAGTAGCGGCAGTTCGGAGCAGCAATTGCTTGAATGGTGGGTGGGTTCATTATTATTCTTAATGAAAAACACAACAACAAAACAGTACAATGACAGACTCGTTTATATATCCGCTTTTACATTTCGTTTTGCAACCAAATCTCCATCCATCGTCTTGTTAGTCAGAAAAGTGAGGTGAAATAGGCGAAGTGAGGTGAAATTTGACTTCCGAAGACTGGTAACACCGTCGATCGTAGCAAGCCTCATATGTAAGTCACACTGGAGAGTCGCTTTAGAGTAGAATCTGAAGTTGTAATACTAATTGAAAGAGACACTGACACTGTTTTTTCACGTTTAATGCTATAAAGTTGCTGATTTAAAGCGATCTATTGTATAACGTGCTATATAAATAAACAGACTTTACTAGTACTGAATTGCAAAAAAACAATTTCACATTACTATGATCAAATGCTTTCTGGACTGCTGTTTTCTCACCGCTGGCATTTTTTCTTATGTTTTTGTTGTTTAAAGGAAAGCCCACACCACATATTTACATATTCTCAGCAGCATGGGCGGCGTCAGGATGTTCGCTAACAGTATATCGCTGCTCACATATTTCGAACTTGTTTTTACCCCTAAGTGAAGAACGAAAAATAACTTTGCCGTGGTCTTAAACTAACAAAACAGTTTAGGCTGTTTTTTGTTTTTCCAACAGGGATTGAAGGAAAATGGCCAGTGCATTAACACAGGGACAACATTAACTAAACGTATTACTCTAAAATCACTTTAAACTCTTGTTAATGATTATTAATAAAAGGCTACTGGCTCTTAAATGCATGATGAATGATTTAGCCTACATGTAGAAATAAGGTGCTTAACCTTATTAGATGAAGGGCTTGAACTTTCATTACGATTAATAAGAGATCTCCCACAGGAACTGCATTTTGACCTTATTCATTTCATCAACGTCTCCTTATCGCTGTCGAGAGGCTGATTGGATTTTCCATCACCTGTGGAGCTTTGCATGACTCTTTTTTTTTTTTTTGACTGACAAAGATGTGGATTGTATGTCTTGCATTTGTAATACTCCAGATGCCTCATTAGCCAAGAATCCTGAAAGATTTGTGTCGAAAACTGGCAGTAATGTGCGCGGTGACATGAAGTGAACTGTTCCTGAGATAACGGAAGATTACACACACTGATCATTAGGTATCTTTCACAACCAACTCTGAGCTTGACAAGGATAATCACAGACACCAAGGCAAAAATATTTGGGTGCTTTCATTAAAAGGGAATAGATGGACTGACTGTGAAGGGCCGTTTACACCGCAGGTGTCATGATGCTGCACCGTCAGTGTCTGGGAGGAGCTTCTGATTTAATGGATACTGATGCCGACTTTAACTGGAGGCTGAAATATTGAATATTTATGAATTCTGAGCACATGAATGACCAAGCAAAGTTCATTTTTATGTATTATTCTATTTTTTTTATTATTCTATTCTATGTTTTATTATATTGCTATAATTCATTACTTAATTTAGGCATTAATTTGGAAGACAACTTCACAGGATTTTAACTAATTTTCTTCTGTAAGCTTGCTTGTCCATTTAGAAAAAAATCTAATATAAAAATAAATTTAAGTCTTTTGTGAATGGGACAGTAATGACAGATTTTGTAAAGTTATTTAAATTTTACATGCTGCTTATCCAACAGGGAACATTCTCAGAATGTTAGCTAAAGGTTCTCTCAAAATTATGAACAAACGTTCTTCCAGTAACATTAATAGCGGGTTCATTCAAAGTTGTTTGGTCTATAACAACGTTCGCAAAACATTACATTTTTTTCCTGAAACGTTTTAGCTAGACATTCGTTTAACATTTTTAAAAGTTTCTGTATTTGGCAGCGTTGTGAGTATTTGCAGTGCGTTTCTGTATTTGGCAGTGTTGTGAGTATTTGCAGTGTGTTTCTGTATTTGGTTGCATTGTGAGTATTTGCAGTGCGTTTCTGTATTTGGTTGCGTTGTGAGTATTTGCAGTGCGTTTCTGTATTTGGTTGCGTTGTGAGTATTTGCAGTGTGTTTCTGTATTTGGTTGCGTTGTGAGTATTTGCAGATTGATTTTGTATTTGGTTGCGTTGTGAGTATTTGCAGATTGTTTTTGTATTTGGTTGCGTTGTGAGTATTTGCAGATTGTTTTTGTATTTGGTTGCGTTGTGAGTATTTGCAGATTGTTTTTGTATTTGGTTGAGTTGTGAGTATTTGCAGATTGTTTTTGTATTTGGTTGCGTTGTGAGTATTTGCAGTGTGTTTCTGTATTTGGCAGCGTTGTGAGTATTTGCAGTGTGTTTCTGTATTTGGTTGCATTGTGAGTATTTGCAGGTTGTTTTTGTATTTGGTTGCGTTGTGAGTATTTGCAGTGTGTTTCTGTATTTGGTTGCGTTGTGAGTATTTGCAGGTTGTTTTTGTATTTGATTGCATTGTGAGTATTTGCAGGTTGTTTTTGTATTTGGTTGCATTGTGAGTATTTGCAGGTTGTTTTTGTATTTGGTTGCATTGTGAGTATTTGCAGGTTGTTTTTGTATTTGGTTGCATTGTGAGTATTTGCAGGTTGTTTTTGTATTTGGTTGCATTGTGAGTATTTGCAGGTTGTTTTTGTATTTGGTTGCATTGTGAGTATTTGCAGGTTGTTTTTGTATTTGGTTGCGTTGTGAGTATTTGCAGTTTGTTTTTGTATTTGGTTGCGTTGTGAGTATTTGCAGTGTGTTTCTGTATTTGGTTGCGTTGTGAGTATTTGCAGGTTGTTTTTGTATTTGGTTGTGTTTTGAGTATCTGCAGGTTGTTTTTGTATTTGGTTACATTGTGAGTATTTGCAGTGTGTTTCTGTATTTGGTTGCGTTGTGAGTATTTGCTGGTTGTTTTTGTATTTGGTTGCGTTTTGAGTATCTGCAGGTTGTTTTTGTATTTGGTTGTGTTTTGAGTATCTGCAGGTTGTTTCTGTATTTGGTTGCATTGTGAGTATTTGCAGTGTGTTTCTGTATTTGGTTGCGTTTTGAGTATCTGCAGGTTGTTTTTGTATTTGGTTACATTGTGAGTATTTGCAGTGTGTTTCTGTATTTGGTTGCATTGTGAGTATTTGCAGCGCATGTGTTGTCAAACTGATGAAGACGTTTTCTTAATTTGCTGGTGTTTTTTCTATTTGCATGTGTTTTCTTCAGTTACAGTGCGTTAAGATCTCTCGGCCACCAGTTGTAATAGGAATGTCCAACTTCGAAAGGAGCTTCAAGTGAACTTGAACTCAAACCCAAGTAGGTCAGTAATAGCAGCAGGAATCTTTCCGTTATCGTTCCCGTTCATCTCAGTGGCAGTTCGTTATATTTATTACATAATCGGCGTACTGGTGTCTCGGCTATCGGAGAGCTGGATGGCTGCAGCATTAGTATCTAGTTCTGATCAAAGTTACACATCAAAGGGAATTTATGCAGGATGTTGGGCTGCTATCTGCCCCAGGCACCACGATACTTCTCCCCTTTACCTTTTTGAAGTTCTGCACAGAAATGCATGTTGAATAAGGGTCCCGGAGACGACCGCACACCATCCAAATGGCGAAGGATGTCGCCATCCAAATGTCCTGCTTGCAGATTTATTGAAACTAAACTTCGCATCAAGCTCCTCGAGGTGTAGCTTTCCCATAAATGTAAATAAGCCATGAATCATCTTTAACGTGAAAGATGCTCATCATTTGTTCATGCATGCCTTCCAGCATTGTCAAGCTCGCGAAATCCGTCACGCGCGGATCAACAACATTACACGTAAAGGTCTGTTGATGTGGATCGTTAGGGTGAGCGAAGTCATTATTTGTTTCCTCAAAGAGCCTGAGGGGAAGCGACAAAAGGTCTGTTAAAAATGAGACTTTGGCTTTCTGGCCCATTAGCCTGAGGGAGAAGTTCTGGCCGTGGTCTTCCATTACTCTGGCATCTCTATCCCTCCAGAGAAAGCGTTCCGCCCTCACAGCCGTTCATCATCCCGCTTCATGTAAGGAATTTCTTCCTCTGGGGTCAGTGTGTTTTGTTGGACGCTTTTATGTGGGAGATTCTGGAGCATTGAAACCAAAGATTTTAGATTATATGGTGTCTCCATTTTGCTTAATGTCTACCAGATAAGTCGGAATTGTCAAGCACCTCCAAAAATAAATGATCAGTCACTGATAAACATATAATAAAATATTTATATTTTATGTTGTGCGTGTAAATGTTTATTTTGTTAATGTTAATGGGAAAAACTTTGGCAACATACCAGCAGAAGTTAGAGAAATAATTTAGTCTCCATTGTGTTTCATGTACGTATCAACAAGTTGTGTTTCCTTAAAATCTTCAGGAGGAATAAAAACAAGACAAATGAGTCATACGGTAAGTATGTAGAGCTCATAACTTATAAGAGAGGTGCGCCCATTTGTAATTTGAATGTGCGAGGCTTCCGGTGTCATTCGCTTCTTGTTATTTTATGTGGCTTTATAGTGAAAACCTTCCTGGATCATCAAATTCTCCCAAGATCTGAGCTGCTATCCACGTTCACTTTATATCTACTGGATGACAACTATTGACTCATTTGGGTCTGTTTTTGTTTCAAGTCACTTCTATCAAGTCAGTCAGTTTTATCGGTGAAGTACTCTTCACAATACAACACCCCATGGAGACTGAGGCAAGGAAAAAACTCCCAGTAATAAGGAAAAAGTGCAACTGTCCTTATAATTGAGATTCTCTCAGCAGTTTATTCCACATGACAAGCATTTGAGATCCGTTTTCCCACACAAACACCCTCCAGAGCTTCTTACGCTGAAGTGTTTATTATTCCGGAGCGTTTGGACTTCAGAGAGATGTGCGTGTTCAAACTGATTGGCAAGCGTTCATCTCCTGATCTACAACTCATTTCCATGCAAATGATCTTCACATGCTTCCAAACTGTGCAGTGGACCACCATTACACTGGAACACAATGTGGGCGAAAATACAAGCAATGCTTTAATGCTGATGATAGATTAGTTTATCTTGCAGCAGGTTCATGTTTAAGTTGATGACTCACATCCTACACCATCTACTGTAAGAATAAACATACCATTGAGGTCAGTATGATGTTAGAGGTGGAGAGACTGGACCATCTCCATTAGTTTGTGGGTGTGTTTGATGGTTTTCAGTATTATTACCCACTCTACTGTACTTAAAGTTGATATAGTGATGAGAATAACTGATGCAACATACTTGGTTTTTATTATTGCAAACTACTCAAATCAGAAAAGTAGTCACATAGATAAAAAATCAGTGTTTCTCTTAGACATCAATGAGATTAGATGAGCAATTTGATACTTTTAATGTTTCTCAGTTGTAATAATTCTCAGATATAGAATCAGTCAAATGTTTGGAAACACTAAGGTATTTTAATGTTTTTGAAAGTAGTCTCTACGTTTACATGACAACAATGTTAAAAAACAAAACAAAAATGGAACAGTTTTTCTTTGTATAGATGACAACACTGTCCAAATGATCCCCGTTCACACGGATCCGCAAAAACGACAAAAAATGCTTTATTATGCATGCCAGGTCAGTAGTCGTTGATGTCATGTTGTAAACATAGACAGTATAAAACGGTAACATAGTGTCTGTGACGTCACCCATGGGTTTCTGAAGAGTTTTTCTGAAGCCAAAAGTGGGTGGAGCCGGCTGTCTCCATCTTGGCAGTGCGTCACTCCTGGATAACCAACAATGGGCAAAGAGGCGATGTGGGTGGAGCTCAGCTGTCTGGTTGCTAAAACCACGCCCTCCTAGCTCAACTCAGGCTAAGGAGCAATCTATCTATCCATCTTAGACACTATCTAAAATATTAATAAAGATAACAAATTATACATCATTTGAAAGTTCTAAGGGTTTATTACGATGTCTGTTTTACGATATAGATGCTCCAGCAACAGTAATATTGTAATTTGTGTCGGGTGAGCAAATGACAACACGCAAAATCAAAACGGGACTTCATACCTTTTAACGAAATAGCAATTGCGAGATGAATCCAATCCATGGCACTTGTCTGTAAGCATCCATTGAAAAACATACAACAGCACTTTTGGTCCACAAAAGTGTTAAATCCATGAAATATTGATATATTGTCCATTGTTTGCATCACATTTCTTCTGAACGATCTGCTCTCCATCATCATTCTTCAAGAAGTTATGCAATCTGAGCAGCGTTTGTTTATGTATCTGCATACGATCGTATATATCAGACTCTCACAAACAAATGAGCCCACATCCAAAGTATATTTTTCAAAATAGTGCTTCAGTTTTAGTTATAATATCCAAGCAGTGCTGTCTTGAGAGGCATGTTCTCCAGCAACTGTCATTGTAGTAAATCTGACGGACAAAACTTTTAGCCAGTGCCAAGATGATCCAACAACGATGCCAAGTTCAGCAGCTGGAATTAGCTGAGGTGACGTGACGGCTCACAGACAGCAGACAAGTGGCTATAGAGACAGCAGCAGCAATCCACCTGTCACTCAAGTGGCCACGCCCTTAATTATGCAGAACTTTAAGGCTTAGTATAATTTAAACAGATGAGTTATATAAAAAAATCACCCCCTCACAGTTGTCATGAAGGGCAAAATTAGCTGTATAGACCAAAACCACTTTTTGTACCAGGCTGAAAACCTGTTTTTTCTGCTGTAAAGTTGGGCATTTTAACATGGGATTGGGATTGACTCCCTTTTGGAGCCTGTCTCTAGTGGCCAGTAGATGAATTGCAGCTTAAGTCACTTCCGTTTGGATTCAAGTAAAGAAGGAAAGTAAAGAAAGACTATACTTTTATAGAGCACTTGCGCCAAAAACGCATAGACTAAACATGTAATACACATTTTTGTTGTTTACACAGAGATGATAATGGGATCGTTTTCAAAAACTTGCAATTTGAAACCCATTTTCAGGATCCCAAAACGTCGATGTCGTGTAAATGAACCGCCAAAACGCATAAAAGGTTTTCCGTTCTTAATTGAAAATTGGTGTCGTGTAAACAGCCCCTTACTCTCACCACCAAGGCTGCATTTATTTGATCAAAAATACAGTAAAAATAGTAATACTGTGAAATATCATTACAAATTAAATGAACTGGTTTCTGTTTAATATATTTTAAAATGCAATTTATTCCTGTAATGTGCAATTGTGCAAAACGTGAGTAAATAATATTATCTCTGTGCATTTATTTGAGATAAAGATTCCTTCACATAATGCTGTTCATGAAATGACAGATTTCTCTGGTGGTGTACGATAATATTCACTGAGAATTAGCTGTGATTCATGAACAGTAAAGACACTTGTATTTGAAAACACTCCGTTGGATCCTTAATGATGCATTGAGTCTATGACTGCAATTACATGGATAACCAGACCGGAGTCATGACCTTCACCCTCAGCACCTGATGTGGATCAACCCGGTTCACCTGTCTTCCTACGGACAGAAACCACGAGAAAGATCCGGCTCTGCGTGGCCTGGGGTGGGTGAGTGACTGCGGAAAACCTGCGAAATGTCAAAGGTTGATGTCTAAATTGGTACAGAAGCCCAGGTCTGCGTAGGCTGAGAAATGTAGCGTAGAAAATGACATTTGAAGCCCAAACTAGGAGGCAGTCATCTGTGCAGACAGCCTTCATCGGCTCCATCATGAGCTAATGGCCACCTGTCTGTCTGCCTGCAGCGAGACGAGGATCGTGAGACTGTAAATAGACTCTCCAGACAAACACCAACCCAAACCCACCTGTGAACATCCACTTTAACTCAAACGAACAGCCCAAAAAGAGCTGTTAAACGACTTTGATTTTACAGCTGCACAATATATTCACCTACTATACGTTTTTACATAATAGCATATTTTGTTTTCTGTATACAGTATGTATTTTTTCTGTACCATGCTCTGGATTCAGCGTTTTTTGATGTATTGTCTAATGAATGATCTGTAGTGTTTATATATTGACTGATGTGTGTTAGCTTTGTTTGATTTTGAGAACAGGTGAAATGGTTTGATTGTTTGATTTTTGCCAGAAGAGTCAGGGGTTTTGTGGGTGTAGTAGCGATTTGGTTTAATGTTGAGAGAAAATGGGTGATGGTTTCAAGAAATGAAGCAATTGTGGAAAAACTAAATGGACAGAATGTGATGGAGCAACACTGACACCCAGCGGTCAATGAATGTGTTTCATGCCTCATTCCTGTTATTCAGAACATTTTCATCATCTCATCATCAGGTATTTCTTGAAATATTGGATAAAATATTAAATCCATTTCAAATACATCAACAAATACATTAGTTTCTTTTATGAAAATATAACAATTTGATAAAAACACTGGTGATTTTTTATAGATACCCAGGTGAAAAGAAAAGTACACTTCTATACGTCTATTTTCACGCACTAATTTTGGACTTAATATTCAAAAAATTCTGCTTTAGTTCTTCTTAAGAACATCTAAGTGTACTCAACTGTGCTATTTTGAGACACCATGAAATATGAACTAAAATGTGCTTTTAATTTACTATCTCTATATTTAAAAAATTTATTTAGATACCACTTATAGTACATTTGAACCCAAAGTGTACTACAAGTGGTAACTAAATATATTTTTTAAATACTTAGTATATTAAAAGCACATTTTAGTTCATAATAGCACAGTTGAGTACACTTAGATGTTCTTAAGATGATCTTAAGAAGTACTAAAGAAGATTTTTAGTATATTAAGTACAAAATTAGTGCGTGAAAATACTGTAGAGCACTTTAAGTACATTATAGAAGTGTACTTTTTTTTCACCTGGGTAGTGATTCATTGATGATAAATGTATAAACCTGATTATTGGGTATTTAAAACACATTCAGAATATTAGGACTATTAAAGAAATCAGTCATTAGGTCATTATCACGCATTTCAGAGACTTCAGGACTCGTCAAAAACCTTATTATCAGTAGCCTAAAGTCATTGTGACTACTGTAAATTCATAATACAATTATAGGATGTCCTTCAAGCTCATTTTAAGATTTTTAAAAAAATATACAGTGGGTACGGAAAGTATTCAGACCCCCTTAAATTTTCACTCTTTGTTATATTGCAGCCATTTGCTAAAATCATTTGTTCATTTTTTTTCCTCATTAATGTACACACAGCACCCCATATTGACAGAAAAACACAGAATTGTTGACATTTTTGCAGATTTATTAAAAAAGAAAAACTGAAATATCACATGGTCCTAAGTATTCAGACCCTTTGCTGTGACACTCATATATTTAACTCAGGTGCTGTCTATTTCTTCTGATCATCCTTGAGATGGTTCTACACCTTCATTTGAGTCCAGCTGTGTTTGATTATACTGATTGGACTTGATTAGGAAAGCCACACACCTGTCTATATAAGACCTTACAGCTCACAGTGCATGTCAGAGCAAATGAGAATCATGAGGAGATGGGAGAAAGTTGTAGAAAGTCAACCATCACCAGTCGGGGCTTTATGGCAGAGTGGCCCGACGGAAGCCTCTCCACAGTGCAAGACACATGAAAGCCCGCATGGAGTTTGCTAAAAAACACCTGAAGGACTCCAAGATGGTGAGAAATAAGATTCTCTGGTCTGATGAGACCAAGATAGAACTTTTTGGCCTTAATTCTAAGCGGTATGTGTGGAGAAAACCAGGCACTGCTCATCACCTGTCCAATACAGTCCCAACAGTGAAGCATGGTGGTGGCAGCATCATGCTGTGGGGGTGTTTTTCAGCTGCAGGGACAGGACGACTGGTTGCAATCGAGGGAAAGATGAATGCGGCCAAGTACAGGGATATCCTGGACGAAAACCTTCTCCAGAGTGCTCAGGACCTCAGACTGGGCCGAAGGTTTACCTTCCAACAAGACAATGACCCTAAGCACACAGCTAAAATAACGAAGGAGTGGCTTCACAACAACTCCGTGACTGTTCTTGAATGGCCCAGCCAGAGCCCTGACTTAAACCCAATTGAGCATCTCTGGAGAGACCTAAAAATGGCTGTCCACCAACGTTTACCATCCAACCTGACAGAACTGGAGAGGATCTGCAAGGAGGAATGGCAGAGGATCCCCAAATCCAGGTGTGAAAAACTTGTTGCATCTTTCCCAAAAAGACTCATGGCTGTATTAGATCAAAAGGGTGCTTCTACTAAATACTGAGCAAAGGGTCTGAATACTTAGGACCATGTGATATTTCAGTTTTTCTTTTTTAATAAATCTGCAAAAATGTCAACAATTCTGTGTTTTTCTGTCAATATGGGGTGCTGTGTGTACATTAATGAGGGAAAAAAAAAGAACTTAAATGATTTTAGCAAATGTAAAAAAATATTTATTTTTTTTGATACCAAACAATGGTTTCTAACCAAACATAAAGGCCTGTTCACTCTAAAAAAATGTTGGGTTAAAAACAACCCAATCTGAGCTAAAAACAGGTCTGTGTGGCATGACTCAAATGAGAAGTGCTCTTTCGTTCCACATTTCGAGCGCTCTGTAGTGCGACGTAGACTATAACAAGTTGTAATCACATCTGTATGAAAAAATACAAATATAAAGTTCAAATTTAGCTGTGATTATGAGTTATCATGAAGAAAGGGTTATTTAAAGGGTTAGTTCACCCAAAAATGAAAATTCTGTCATTAATTAATTATTAATCGGATGAAATCCGAGAGGTATATGACTCGTCCATAGACACCAATATAATCTTTCAAGGTCCAGAAAGGTACTAAAGACATCGTTAAAACAGTCATGTGACTGCAGTGGTTCAACTTTAATTTTATGAAGAGACGAGAATACTTTTTGTGCGCAAAAACAAAACAAAAATTATGACTTTATTCAACAATCTCTTCTGTGTCAGAATGCCGACTCATTATTGGCCGGCTCCTGCGTCAGCATCACACACATGCGGCGTGCTGATCATGTGATCAGCTTTGGCCAATACCGAGCAGGCATTCGGACGTTAAATGGTTAGTTCACCCAAAAATGAAAATTCTGTCATTAATTACTCACCCTCGTGTCGTTATTTTGATGAAATCCGATGGCTCAGTGAGGCCTCTATTGAGAGCAAAGCCACTGAACCTCTCAAGATACAAAAAGGTGCTAAAAATATATTTAAAACAGTTCATGTGAGTTGGTTCTACCTTAATATTATAAAGAGATGAGAATACTTTTTGTGCGCCAAAAAAACAAAAAACAAAATAGTGACTTTTCAACAATATCTAGTGATGGTGATTTCAAAACACTGCTTCTGAGCTTTACAAATCGAATCAGTGAATCTGAGCGTGTCACGTGACTTCAGCGAATCACTAATTCGAAACAAAAGATTCGTAAAGATCAGAAGCAGTGTTTTGAAATCGGCCATCATGAGATATTGTTGATTTTGGGGGTTTTCTGGCACACAAAAAGTATTCTTGTCGCTTTGTAATATTAAGGTAGAACCACTGAGCTCACATGAACTGTTTTAAATATGTTTTTAGTACCTTAATGGATCTTGAGAGGTTCGGTGGCTTTGCTCTCATTTCATCAAAAATATCTTAATTTGTGTTCTGAAGATGAACGAAGGTCTTGGGGAACGACATGAGGGTGAGTAATAAATGACAGTATTTTCATTTTTGGGTGAATTAACCCTTTAACCCAACAGATGGGTTATTACTAAAAAATAACCCAATGATGTTAAAAATGACCCAACATTTTTGGAAAATAACCAAACATAGTGACCCAATATGTGTAACCCAACGTTTTTTTGCTGTGTGGACAAACCCAGCGATTGGGTTGTTTTGTCCCAGCAGTTCTGCTGGGTAGTTTTATTCAACTCAACTATTGTTTAAAAATGACTATATGGCTGGATTAAAATGAACCCAAAATAGGTTGGAAATTAAAAATCAGACACATAATTACTACACTCTAAAAAATGCTGGGTTAAAATTGGGTTGTTTTAACCCAGCGGCTGGGTTAAATGTTTGCCCAACCTGCTGGGTAGTTTTATTTAACCCAAATATTGTTTAAAAATTACTGTATTTTTTGCTTAAAATGAACCCAAAATATGTTGGAAATTAACATGTATTAATATGTTTAATAAACAAACATTTATTAATACTTTTTTGAATAATATTTAAACAATAAACATTTATTAAATTGCTTATTAATAAATGCTCATCTTTTTGATTATTATTGTTGCCTCTAGTAATTATGAGTCTGATTTTTAATTTCCAACCTATTTTGGGTTCATTTTAAGCCAGACATATAGTCATTTGTAAACAATTGTTGGGTTAAATAAAACTACCCAGCAGGTTGGGCAAACATTTAACCCAACTGCTGGGTCAAAACAACCCAATCGCTGGGTTTGTCCATTTTCAACCCAACTTGGGTTGTTTTTAACCCAGCATTTTTCAGAGTGTAGAGGCAACAATAATAATCAAAAGGTGAACATTTATTAATAAGTATTTAATTATAATTTATTAAACTTATTAATAAATGTTAATTTTCAACCTATTTTGGGTTCATTTTAAGTGAGCAATATGTTTATTGATGAGATGATGTTTGACCCAACCTGCTGGGTCAAAACAACCCAATCGCTGGGTTTGTCCATTTTCAACCCAACTTGGGTTGTTTTTAACCCAGTATTTTTTTTTTCAAAGTGTCAGATTTAATCAGTCAGAAAAATGATGTGCAGCGTTTGTTTGGTTATTTACTCCATGAGAATCCTATTTATGTACATATGAGATTTAGTTTTTCAGACTGTTTGTCACCAGTGAGTTTTGTCGAAACTCTAAGGAGGTGAAATGCTGAGGCAGGAAACAATTATTGCGCAACATTCCTTAATATGAGGACATTTCTAAGTCTGCCAGAATATGATGAGACTCTTTCATTCAGTTCAATCCACATAAAATCCAGCTTCTGAGTAAAACACATCCAAGCTTGTCTGTTCATGGAGTTTTGTTCCTGTATGTTTGACCACCTTTGTTTATACTTCCACTATAATGAATACAATGTTCCCAATATATGTCTCGCTGTTCAAGAAAAACTGCTTTTTTCTGTGTGTTTAGTCTTGGTAGTGATATTTGCCGATCAAACAAACAAATGTTCTGAAACTGAAAAAACATGTCTGTCTGTTGACTAACCTGATGGCAGTTTGGAGAGAACAAACTTTCTTTTGGCCAGTTTCACTTCTGCATATCTGTGCCAAATATGTGCTGTTTAGGATGTGAAATATAAACCATATAATGCGTCATTTAACTCTCAAGGGATTCAACATAACTCATCTGTGAATGTTTAGAGGCTCGGAATGATGGAGACTCTCTATATTAAAGCTGTTCATGTATATTAATGCTGAAGGGGAATTGTAGTGTTTTTAATTTCCTATAGAAATCTCATGGATTAAAGTCTCTCATCGAGTTTCTGCAGGGTATTTCAACATGTTCAGTGAGTCACACACATTGAAACTGCCCAGACAAATATTAAAGTGGAAAAAAAAAACATATAGTTTTGTGATTGAACATTAACTGTAAGAGAATGACTCAGAAAGAAGGAATTGATAGACAATGAACTCCTGTTAGTCAATTATTAACTGTTTGTTGTACATGATTTTACAGGTTAAGTGTTTAATAGCCTACTGAAGGACAAGCATACTGAAGATATGGAAGTGTTTGGGAAACCCGTTTGGTGACATTAGTAGTGGTGTAGATATTCTAGAAACACTTCCATTTAAAGTTAAACATGATGTCCATTTTTTTGATTTTCTCATATTGGAATATATTTAAACGTAAAGAAAACCAGTTAGTTTAGAAGTTCCCAGTTTTTAAGTCACATGTCAGAACATTTTGTTTTAGAATTTTGCCTCCAGCTTGACGTTTCACACTTCATTGCATTCACAGATGACAGATAAACTCACTGATACTTCAGGTGCCAAGTACAAAATGTGACATGAGATGCTCTAGTACACCACTCACATTCTATTCAGTATTATATAAAGTTTTTATTTTCACACATTTCACAGTCTTTTTAGACTTTTTGTTACTCGTATCCCAGCAAACAGTTCTCAGAACATTCTGGCAAGGTTCTCTCAATGTTCTTTCTGTAACATTAATAGAACGTTTGTTCAGAGTTATCTGGGTCTTTAATAATGTTCACATTTTTTAGAGCATTCATTGAAAGTTTTTTTTTTCTTTGTGTCTTCGTTGGACATTAGTCTAACAGTTTTTAAATGTTACTACTTGTTTCGGAATGTTCAGAGAACATTCAAAAGTAACGTTCCAATAATGTTTGATGAACGATAAAATGGAAGGTTCCTTTAACCTTCTGATTACCAAGAAAAAACATTTTTAAAACATTTTAAAAAATAAAACTGGACGTTTTGAAGTTTCACAGAACATTCAGAAATAAGGTTTTCAAAACTTAATGGGAACGTAAACAAAACATTCTTGGAACATATTTCTGTTAGCTGGGATATGGTATACAGTATATGGCATACAAAAGTGCAGCAAAACACATGGAATCAAACAGTTTCTGCATAGATATGATGACATATTTCAGACTTTAAAAAAGGAAAACAGAAAAGACAGACTTGTCCATGTTTGTAATATATTTCAGTTTAACAGATGCAAAACGAGTTTGTTACGCAGAACAGGGTTCATTTCCAGTGCAGTAAACAGACATCTCCAAAACATCCCATAATACATCAACTTCATTATACACAACTGCTAGAAGTGCAGGACTGTGTGATGGCTCACGGTTTACACACACGCACTCACACACACACACAAGTGCACACATCTGGTTCACTGGCGGACTTGTGCATTCCTACAATGACTACATTTAGTAATGCCCTGTGAAACCCCCCAAAAAACAGTAATATACAAAAGTTATAAAGTCCGAATTGTGATATATAAACTCGCATTTGTGAGAAAAAGTCTCAATTACGAGAAAGTCAGAATTATGAGATATAAACTTGAAATTGTGAGAAAATTCAGAATTGTGTGATAAAAAGTCGTAATTGCGAGAAAATTCAGAATTGTGCGAAAAAAGTTGTAATTGCGAGAAAATGTCTGAATTGTGAGAAATAAACTCGCAATTGCGAGAAAAAGTCCAATTTGTGAGATATCCTCACACAATTCTGACTTTTTCTTACAATTGCATGTTTATAAGTCGTAATTGCAAGTTATAAAGTCCGAATTGTGAGAAATGAACTCGAAATTGCCAGAAAAAGTCGTAATTGTGAGATAAAATCTGAATTGAGATACTAACATGAAATTGCGATAAAAAGTCGTAATTGCAAGAAAATTCAGAATTGTGAGATAAAAAGTTGTACTTGTGAGAAAGTCGTAATTGTGAGAAAAAAAGTCGTAATTGTGAGAAAATTCAGAATTGTGAGATAAAAAGTCGTAATTGTGAGAAAATTCAGAATTGTGAGATAAAAAGTCGTAATTGCGAGAAAGTCGTAATTGTCAGAAATAAACTCGCAATTGCGAGAAAAAGTCAAATTTGTGAGATATAAATATGCAATTGTAAGAAAAAATCAGAATTGTGTGAGGATAAGTCGTAATTGCAAGTTATAAAGTCCCAATTGTGAGAAATGAACTCGAAATTGCCAGAAAAAGTCGTAATTGTGAGATAAAATCTGAATTGAGATACTAACATGAAATTGCGAGAAAATTCAGAATTGTGAGATAAAAAGTTGTACTTGTGAGAAAAAGTCAGAATTGTGAGAAAAAAAGTCAGAATTGCGAGAAAATTCAGAATTGTGTGATAAAAAGTCGTAATTGCGAGAAAATTCAGAATTGTGAGATAAAAAGTCGTAATTGCGAGAAAGTCGTAATTGTCAGAAATAAACTCGCAATTGCGAGAAAAAGTCCAATTTGTGAGATATAAATATGCAATTGTAAGAAAAAGTCAGAATTGTGTGAGGATAAGTCGTAATTGCAAGTTATAAAGTCCCAATTGTGAGAAATGAACTCGAAATTGCCAGAAAAAGTCGTAATTGTGAGATAAAATCTGAATTGAGATACTAACATGAAATTGCGATAAAAAGTCGTAATTGCAAGAAAATTCAGAATTGTGAGATAAAAAGTTGTACTTGTGAGAAAAAGTCAGAATTGTGAGAAAAAAGTCAGAATTGTGAGAAATAAACTCGAAACTGCCATAAAAAGTCGTAATTGCAAGAAAATTCAGAATTGAGATATTAACATGAAATTGCAAGAAAAAGTCAGAATTGTGAGATAAAAAGTCGTAATTGCAAAACATAAAGTCCGAATTGTGAGATATAAACTCGCATTTACGAGAAAAAGTCAGAATTGCTAGATAAAAAGTCGCAATTACCTTTTATTATTTATTCCATGGCTGAAACAAGCTTCCATAGTTGAATGTACATCTGTGTTGTGGTTGTGTACTCTGTATATTAACAAGAACACTGCTCATGTCACAAGTGTGTTTAGTTGGGAATAAGGAGGTGAAATAGTGACGCTGGAAACAATGAGTGAAGTATAAACTCTTTGGACAGAAAGCATCTGTTAAAGCGTGTTGTACATTATTATTTTGTTTTTAATCTTTTCTCTGATGTTCTCTTGTAATGATTACTTACTGCATAACATGTTTCTGACCTATCTGACTTTGATTGACCATATTCCAGGCTGGACTGTGAGGTACTTTTCAGCAAATTAAATGGGTCACTGAACATGCTTGTTCGAGCATGTGCATTTTGTTGTTTATTTTTTTTCTAAACCCACACTGCACATGTTTTGCATTTCTGTGGCGATATCATCCGTGATAAGAAATTGAAAACCAGAGATCTGGATCTGCATTTTTGACAGCTCTTAAATGCTGCTTGTCGATGTTGCAATGAATGCTCCTGCAAAGCCAGAAAAATGTCATGAAATACACATAGATTTTATCTTGATGTAATTAAAGATTCTAAACAAACATGAAGTTGCAAGAAAAGTGCACATACTGTGCCTAAGTACTTTAAACTGCCATTTATTTCAACTGCGATAAACACATTTAAGTCATAGAGAAAAAAATGGACTTTACCATTCGTTTGATGTCTGTTTCTGCGAGTAATTCCCACAAACACTGCAGCCGCTGCGATCACAATGACAAGGATCCCGCAAACCGAAGACGACACCACAGTTTTCCGGATGCTCAGATCTGAAACTCGTTGTGGGTTATCTACAGAAACAGCAGAAGTTCATTGCATATTTGTGTTGGAATAATGCAAAGGTGCTGATGTGTTGTGTTGTGTTGTGTTCTGCACACTGAACTGAAAGCTCAGAAAGTCACATGGTCGTAACATCTCCACAGAAACCGTTCTTTTGATGGCAAACAAACTTGATACGGTAGCGGTGAGATAAAAAATGAAGGTTAACAGCAAAGCCATGTCTTCAGTTCCCAGGAAACAGACGGATAAACAGAGATAAAATGAACATTGTTTAAGTCAACTGTGAAAGTACGGCTCAAACAAGTGCATAAATGTTTTATTATATAATAATATTATTATAACATATTCATTGATTTAGGTTTGGCTTTTCATGTTAATGGTTGGATTGACTTGTTTTAAAAAACAATGAAAGATTTTGAAATAAATTATGGAAAAAATATGGAAAGTTGAGAGTGATAACTTAACCCTCTATAGCACAGCGTTGCCCTCAGACAACGGAAAAGTTTTCTTAAGCCCTATGTTTAGTACATTTTTCTTTAAATGATTACAACCAATTAGAAAGGTCGAGAAAGTACCAAAGAACAGTTCAGTAAGGTGTTGGAGTCAATATCAAGCACCATTTAAAGGTGGGACGTCCTGTTCTGACACATGGTCACAGGAGCACATGGTGTGAGAGGAAGGCAATATTATTTGCTTTAGTAATCTTATTTAAAACGATATGAACTGTACATAAAAAATATGTGTGTGTGTATGAAGGTGCAGAGAAGCCTTTTGTCAGGTTTTATGAAGTTTTTTTTATTTTGCATGTTCAGAAATTCAGTTTTTCTTTTCGTTGCAACGTTGTGCGAAAAGGGGTACTTTTTGAGGAGGTTTTGGGAATACCTCGCATTGACAACAATGTGTTATAAGAAGGGAAGATGCAGGATTCCTCGTTGTGCAGGAACACCCAAAGTAATGTGCAAATATTGTAACATACACCACTGTGTCACAGCAGAGAAGAACTGCTTTTTGAAGTTTCGTACGGAGTGAAATCTTATCACATGAAGTACATTATATGGCATAGCACACTACATGATACAGACCTATGCATGTATCAAATTCAATATATCAATGCCTTTCAAGTGTCTTTCCCTTTTTACTTAATGATTTCTTGAATTTTTATTTTTTATTTTGATGGTAATTTGTGCGACTCTGTTCCATTGTCGCACAACGTTGCCTGAAAAAATATTTTGGGGTTGGGGGAAGGTGGGGGGCAATTTTTATTTTTTTTTTATCAATAAAATGTTCCCAAATTAACCAAAAAAGGATGTGGAATTTTTTTTTTTTTCATGCCATCAACATGTGTGCAGTAGAGGGTTAAAATGGAAATGGAAATGAAATGAAAGTGATATTCTTAAAATGGTTCGTTGACAGAAAATAAATACGTTTGGAAGTTATGCTCCATTTACTTTATTTTAATTTTGAATGGAGCTTAAATCATTTTAAAGACTACATAATTTTATTATATAAAACTAGTGAGGACAAAAATGGTGAAAAGAGCAACATCTAAAATACACTCTTCACAGTTTTTAAAATGAGCCTTTATTNTGGAAATGAAATGAAAGTGATATTCTTAAAATGGTTCGTTGACAGAAAATAAATACGTTTGGAAGTTTTTATGCTCCATTTACTTTATTTTAATTTTGAATGGAGCTTAAATCATTTTAAAGACTACATAATTTTATTATATAAAACTAGTGAGGACAAAAATGGTGAAAAGAGCAACATCTAAAATACACTTTCTCTTCACAGTTTTTAAAATGAGCCTTTATTTTTATAATTTGCACTTTCATTTTAATTCTAGTTAAACTTTTAGTTTATTATTATTGTATATGGTTCTTAAAAAATGTATTTCAGTTTTGTTTTCATTATTTTAGTGTTTCAAGTTAAACTACAGAAAAATGTGAAATCATTTCTTGGCAACTAGCTGATTTTCTTTAGATTTAATTATTTACATTATAAGTAACAAAGTTGTTTTAGTTAACCACAATAACCCTGATTGTTCCCCAAGTGCACACGTACTGACCTGTGACGTCCAGATAGATTTTGTCGTGTTTTAAAGGTTTAGTCTTATAGTAGCACTCGTACAGTCCCTGGTCTGACGGAAGCACCCTGTAGAACACAAGAGAACAGTTTCCTGTCTCCAGCTTCAGCTCGGTTCTGTCGTGATACTCTGGTGCCGTTTTATCGTCTTCTTTGAGGGAATTTACCACGAGCGGCTCTTCACCAGTGTCCTTCTGCCAGACCACATATGGAGGGTCATCAGGCGGACACTCGCAGGGCAGAGTTGCTTCTTTTCCAGCCACGGCCGTAACGTTACGGTCAGCGCCGTCTGTGGAGGGAACATCAAGATAAACATCTGATTTAACAGATAGTAATGAGATCAGATACTAGGTACTTTAAGATTTACCATGAATACTTTTCACATCCAAACTAACAGGGAACATTAATTTCTATCCTCTTCACTCAATCTCTCCTCTATGTAGGCCTCCATTGCCACTGTTGGTATTCACAACACGTTCCGGGGGGTAAAATCCGCATTTTTTGCAGAGTTCCCCTGGTAAATATTGCATTCCAGGGGCTAAATATTAATTTATGCAATACTATCGTTGCATCGCGATTTGTGGATTGTTTCTGGTATTTTTGAAAATGCATCACAAATTGATTCTGAGCCTAGTTGTTAACAGCAGATGGCACTCTAGGCTATTTTTTAACCGCATGCTCAAATGCTCACGAAGAAGAGCGCTCGTGCATTCGGCTGAGCCCGAGTATGTCAGAATGCTTTTATGACGCAAGATTAATGTAAACAGCCCACTGCAAACACCCTTGTAATTCACTTTAACCTTTTCAAACTTAATGAATTATTATTTTATAGAAGGTTCAAGTGGTGTGTGTACGGATGTTTCTAAAGCACGCAGCGCCATCTGCTGTTGAAAACTAAGCTCAGAATCGATTCGAGAGAGAATCGTGATACGTACGGAAAATATCAGAATCGATGCAGAATCATTTCTCGATTCGCGAAGCATCGATGTATTGTCCCAGCCCTACTAAATATCATGTTATTTAGGGTGGTTTCAACCCGCGGACATGAAAAACAACCCACGGCAAAAGTAGCTAAATTCTGCAGGAAAACCACAGACTTGGCAACACTGTTGACTACCTTGTGAAACGACGCAATAAACAAGTTATTGCAAAAAAATTTATATGCGCATGTGCGGCGGTTACAAAAATCCTGCAGTGCACGTACAGTACACGCATACTCTTCTGATGACGACATTTGCGTCACGCGCACTGTACAAGTAAAAGTGAAGTATATTTTGGGCTTAACGTTAATAGAACGTTTGTTCAATGTTATCCGGTCTTTAATACTGTTCTCAAAACATCATTCATGTCATATTTATGTTTTTATGTCATAATGTCGACTTATTTATCACTTTTTGTCATATTTATGTTTTTTTGTCAAATTTCATTATACATTTTTGTCATATTTTGACTTTTTATCCCATAATTATAACTTTTTATATCATATTTATGTTTTTATAGTAATAATTGTGAATTTGCATGTCATTTAGCATGTTATAATAATTGTTTTTATGTCATACCGTGTCATATTTTTGACTTTTCATCATCATTTTTTTCTTGTGCCATCAAAATGTGTGCGGTAGAGAGTTATTTATCACTTTGTATGTCATAACGTTGACCTTTTATGCCATAATTATGACCTTATCTCAATTTCATTATACATTTTTGTCATATTTTGACTTTATCCTTTTTTTTTATCTTTGTTATAACCTTTTATGTCATATTCATGTTTTTTTAAGTCATAATTATTATGACAACGTCCAGATAACATTCAGAGAACGTTTTTATAACTTACATGTGGAATTTTAGCAAAAAAGAACATATTTTGTTAGCTAGGACAATAATAGTGAGATAAATCTGATAAAACCTTCTTTTTGGGCATGTCCTCATTTGTAAAAAGCAGTATAAAATCTATTTTGTTATTTATTTTTGAATACTTTTTATTAACTACCCGAATATATAATACGATAACATCATAAAATAGAATAGAGAGATAGAGAGAGACATTCGTTTTTTTTTTTCTACCTAAAAATAATGATGATAATACCCTCCGGTATTGATTATGATGGGCTACTCACCACCGCGCGCGCATATCGATAAGAGCATAAACGCAGCTGAAAATCCCCTGAAGCGAACAGATCGTTTTCCGGAGGTGAAATTCATCCCGGAGCTCTTCATTCAGTCTCTTCTCATTTCAACAGGATCACGTCTTCCCAATAACTCCAAATGTTTAGCTATCCACTGGAGCTGGTGTTTGCATGTTTGTTCACCAGCACACTTTCACTGAATGACACATTCACACTTTTACTCGAACAAACAACGCCGTCGAAAGCGAAAGTAGCTCCACTGACACACATTCACTGACTCTGATCCGCCCAATGACAGACAGACAGCACTGCCATTCCAGACAGTTCTTGTAGGCCTAATGAAATAATGGTAAAGAGATGTAAATAACACAACTGTCATCTGTAACAACTTTTAGGCTATACGTTAGTATTTTTAATTGCATCAATAAAAATGATATTGAAATGTGAATTTTAATTAAGTTAGGCCTACATTAAAGGGTTAGTTCACCCAAAAATGAAAATTCTGTCATTAATTACTCACCCTCATGCTGTTCCACACCCATAAGACCTTCGTTAATCTTCGGAACACAAATTAAGATATTTTAGTTGAAATCCGATGGCTCAGTGAGGCCTGAGCAATGACATTTCCTCTCTCAAGATCCATTAATGTACTAAAAGCATATTTAAATCAGTTCATGTGAGTACAGTGGTTCAATATTGTTACGTCCCCCCCCAGATAGCAAGCACTTTTGGGCCGATTCCGGCAGAAAAGCGGCACTGTCGGCTCACTGTCGACGTCGATGAAAAGATAATGGGCCATAACTCTGCCGACTGTACACAACGCATCTGGCTGACAGACAGCGTTTTCTTTATGGGCCGGTCTCGGCTGAAATAGTTGTACTCGCGGCAGGTCCCTATGCCTCGGTATAGATCTATCGGCCCGAGTTCGTTTCGTTATAGACGGGCCCCCAATAACAAGCACTTTTGGGCCGATTCAGGTTTAAATGCGCCAACATCGACTCATTGTCAGAATCAGTGAAAAGGTAATGGGCCAGAGCCGTGTCGACTGTACGGCTGACAGACGGGTTTTTCTGAATGGGCCGGTCACGACTGAAAGCTCGTTATCTGTTTTCGG
>RJVU01042594.1:1541625-1553495 GCA_003731715.1 Anabarilius grahami
ATTTTTACAAGTTATTTATTATTAAAAATATCATTTAAAATGATTTTATTTATAGTTATTTCAAATAAAGTAATATTTAATATTTAATTATTTATGTAATTTATTTTTAAACTATAACTAATTACATAAATGGCACAATTTCTCATACCAGTAGTTTTGCACAATTAAGATAGTGCATTAATATACACTAATTAAAGGGTTAGTTCACCCAAAAATTAAAATTCTGTCATTTATTACTCACCCTCATGCCGTTCCACATCCGTACGACCTTCATTAATCTACAGAACTCAAATTAAGATATTTTTGATGAAATCCGATGGCTCAGTGAGGCCTAAGCAATGACATTTTAATGGATCTCTCTCAAGATCCATTAATGTACTAAAAACATATTTAAATCAGTTCATGTGGTTCAATATTAATATTATAAAGTGACGAGAATATTTTTGGTGCTCCAAAAAAACAAATAACGACTTATATAGTGATGGTCGATTTCAAAACACTGCTTCAGGAAGGTTCGGAGCGTTATGAATCAGCGTGTCGAATCAGCGGTTCAGATCGCATATCAAACCGCCAAACTGCTGAAATCACGTGACTTTGGCGCTCCGAACCGCTGATTCGACACGCTGATTCGACACGCTGATTCATTATGCTCCGAAGCTTCCTGAAGCAGTGTTTGGAAATCGTCCATCACTATATAAGTCGTTATTTGTTTTTTTGGCGCACCAAAAATATTCTCGTCGCTTTATAATATTAATACTGAACCACTGTACTCACATGAACTGATTTAAATATGTTTTTAGTACATTAATGGATCTTGAGAGAGGAAATGTCATTGCTCCCTATGAAGGCCTCACGGAGCCATCGGATTTCATCAAAAATATCTTAATTTGTGTCTTACGGGTGTGGAACGGCATGAGGGTGAGTAATAAATGACAGAATTTTCATTTTTGGGTGAACTAACCCTTTAATGGGACATTATTGTAAAGTCTTACTCATTTATTTTTAAAAATATTTTAAAAATTACTATATATTTTTTAAAACGATAAAATGTATAGATTATTCATTTTGTTTTTAAATAAATGAATAATTAATATTTTGTCATTTATTTAAAATTTTTACACTATAATGGCTCAACTCCTCATATTTATGGCAGCAGTCAATGGTGGTTTTTATTTTGAAGTCCTGTCATTCTGATCTTGATTGACGTGTGTCAGGTTTGACGTCATGGCGGAGCGGGTGTTGGTCGTGGGCAGTGGCGGGCGCGAGCACGCGCTGGCGTGGAAGTTGGCGCAGTCTCCTCGCGTTCAGCAGGTCCTCGTGGCTCCTGGAAACGCCGGCACTGCCAACAGCGGGAAGATCTGCAACTCGGGTGAGACTTGATGAATGTGTTCAGAGAATCACGCTGGGATGGATTTAAAATACTTCCACTAGTACATTAATGTACGTGTGTCTGCATGAAGGCATGTTATAGTAATCTATAATATTTGATCCTCTTTTTCCAGAGGTGTCTGTGAACAATCACACGATTTTAGCTCAGTACTGTAAAGATCATCACGTGGGACTCGTGGTTGTTGGTCCAGAAGTTCCTCTGGCTGCTGGTGAGACGCTTCATCTCTTCATTATTAATCATTTTCCCTTGTAAAATAAAGTAAGGGATTACTCTTGATTTAATTACAGTTGCTTCTGATAAAATAGCATTAAATACTAAATACTAGAACAATTCTATATATGAGTTAACGTCTGTTTTTAATGGAAACTTCTCCCTTTAAATACTTTAGTCAGTTTAAGCAGTTTTATCTTATTTATTTGAAAGAATTAAAAGAGCCGTTTCATGTCTGTCTCTGTGTTGTTCAACTGGTCGAGGTTCAGATGGGGTTTAGAAAGTAATTAATAAGTTAATGAGTATTTCTTGCCAAAAATCCTGTGTGTCTCTACGATACTCTGAGAGGGATATGGGTGTGGTTTAACAGAATGCTAACACAGTTAGCAGGTTTTTTGTATGATGTTAACATGATTATCATGTTTTACCAAGATGTTAACACAATTAGCATGTTGCTTGCATGTTTTTAACAGAATGCTAACATGATTTGCATGTTGCTAGCATGATGTTAAAACGGTTAGCATGTTAACAAAATTAGCATGCTGCTAGCATGATGCTTACATGAATAGCATGTTTTAACAAGATGTTAACACAATTACCATGTTAGCATTGTTAGCACAATTAGCATGTTGTTAGCATTATTAGCATATTGCTAGCATGATGCTTACATGAATAGCATGTTTTAACAAAATGTTAACACAATTACCATGTTAGCATTGTTAGCACAATTAGCATGTTGTTAGCATGCTTAGTATATTGCTAGCATGATGCTTACATGAATAGCATGTTTTAACAAGATGTTAACACAATTAGCATGTTGCTTGCATGTTTTTAACAGAATGCTAACATGATTTGCATTTTGCTAGCATGATGTTAACACGATTACCATGTTGTTAGCATGATGTTAAAACAATTAGCATGTTGTTAGCATGTTAACAAAATTAGAATGCTGCTAGCATGATGCTTACATGAATAGCATGTTTTAACAAGATGTTAACACAATTACCATGTTAGCATTGTTAGCACAATTAGCATGTTGTTAGCATGATTAGTATATTTTGCTAGCATTATGCTTACACGAATAGCGTGTTGTTAATGTTGTAATGTTTGTTACCATAATGCTAACACGATTAGCATGTTGTTAGCATGATGTTAAAACGATTAGCATGTTGTTTGCATGTTTTTAACAGAATGTTAACATGATTAGCATTTTGTTACCATAATGCTAACATGATTAGCATGTTTGCTACCATTATGTTAACATGATTAACATGTTGTTAGCATTATGTTAACACAATTAGCATGCTGTTACCATGAATAGTATATTGCTAGCATGATGCTTACACGAATAGCGTGTTGTTAATGTTGTTAGCATGATGTTAACACGATTAGCATGTTGTTAGCATGTTTTTAGCATTGTTAAAACGATTAGCATGTTGTTAGCATGTTAACAAAATTAGCATGCCTGCTAGCATGATGCTTACATGAATAGCATGTTTTAACAAGATGTTAACAATGCTAACATGGTAATTGTGTAAGCACAATTAGCATGTTGTTAGCATGATTAGCATATATTTTGCTAGCATGATGCTTACATGAATAGCATGTTGCTAATGTTGTTAGTATAATGCTAATTAGCAATTAGCATTTTGATAGCATGATGATAATACGATTAGCAATGATGTTACCATTATGATAATACGATTAACATGTTGTTAACATATTAACAAAATTAGCATGTTGTTAGCATTATTAGCATGTTGCTAGCATGATGCTTACATGAATAGCATGTTTGTTAACATGTTTTTAACAAGATTCTAACGCGATAAGCATGTTTTTGCATTAACACGGCTAACATGATTTTAACATGATTAGCTTGTTACAAGCTTGATGTAATCACAGTTAGAATGTTGCTAGCATGATTACTATGTTGTTAGCATTAAGTTAACACAGTTAGCATGTTTGCTAACATGTTTTTGCAGGAGGCTAACACAATTATCACGTTGTTAACATTCAAACACAATTAGCATGTATGTTTTTGGCCATATGTTAACACGATTAGCATGTTGTTAGATTAATGTTAACATTATTAACATGTTGTTACCATGATGTTAACACAATTAACGTGTTGCTAGCCTGTTTTAGCATTATGCTAACATTAACATGTTGCTAACTTGAGGTTAACATGATTAGCATGTTGTTAGCATTATGATACTAACACAATTAGCATGTTGTTAACATGTTTTAAGGAAGATGCTAATATGTTTAAAATTAAGTGTTGTTAGCATTATGTTAGCATGGTTTAATGTTTCACTAGATGTTGCTAGCATGTGATGCTAACACATTTTGACTTTTTTAATCATGTTTTAATAATTTAGCATTTTAGCACTTAGCTAATCGCTATTAGCATGAGTCAGAAGAGCCAAACGCCATGTCTCCCGATGTTCTGATGCAGAGATGTGATTTAGAAAGTAACTGAGCCAACTCTGATTATGACACTGACAGGGAATTTGATTTATAATGTAAGTGAATCTGATCTTTTCCAGATGTTTAGCAGATGTTTGTGCACAAATGTGACACTTTTAAACAGGAGCTCTTTCCACATGTTGTGCTCTTGATGACACGCGTGTGCTGTCTGGGTACATGTAATGAGGAGGAGTCTGTCTTAGGCATAGTGGACGATCTGACGGCCGCTGGCGTCCCGTGTTTCGGCCCGTCGGCGAAGGCGGCGCAGCTGGAAGCCAGTAAGAGTTTCTCCAAGTCCTTCATGGACCGTCACAACATTCCCACCGCCCGCTGGAGCTCCTTCACCGACCCGCAGGACGCCTGCCGATACATCCGCGGGTAAACATCTACAGCACGCGCAAAATATGATTCAAAAACAATGGCTGCAAATGATAAAGTCAGCATGAAAGGGAAGGTCTTTTCTTCTCTATTGTAACGTATATCTGAGTGAAACGCTTCACAAACAAGAACAAATGTAGGGCGGAGCTTGATTTTGTCTGTTGGGAATTGATTGGATGGTTGTGGTTTGCTATTGGTGGATCTCATGTGAGTGACAGGTTGCCCCGCCCTCATCATCAGAGAAGAGATGCTGCAAGAGGGAGGGGAAGTTATTCTGACGCTCTTAATTTTCTTATTCATGCATGTTTCTTTATCAGCTGGCGGGACGCTTGGCGCGGTTTTTATTTGAATATTGTTTCACATATTCTAGTAATCATCATAAATTTGGTATCAATCGAAAGCTTAACTCAGAATTCATCCTGTGAAAACCATTTTGAAATTGGACATTGCGTTAACATGGAAACAATACTTTAAAACCTTTCAGCGGGTTCCTCCCCCTAGTGGGCGTTGTCATGTTTCATATTACAAAAATTATTTGAACTACTTTACAGTAAACTTTTTTTATAGTAAAAGTTTAAACTTTTCTAATCTTGACAAAACGCATTTCGTCTGAAAGGTCTTAAAGGATTAGTTCACTTTCAAATTAAAATTTCCAGATAATTTACTCACCCCCATGTCATCCAAGATGTCCATGTCTTTCTTTCTTCAGTCGAAAAGAAATTAAGGTTTTTGATGAAAACATTCCAGGATTTTTCTCCTTATAGTGGACTTCAATGGCCTCCAAACGGTTGAAGGTCAAAATTACAGTTTCATTGGAGCTTCAAAGGGCTTTAAACGATCCCAGACGAGGAATAAGGGTCTTATCTAGAGAAACCATCACTCATTTTCTAAAACAAACAAACAAAAAAAAATGTATATATGTTTTAACCATAAATGCTCATCTTGAACTAGCTCTCTTTTTCTTCTCTATTAGAATTCCAGCAGTGTAGACACTGATAAGTGTATTACTGCCCTCCACAGGTCAAAGTTTGAACTAAATTGTCATATTCAATATGCTAGTGCAAGTATATAACAATAAGTTTAGACACTTAGCAGTGTCTACACTGCCGGAGTTCTAATAGAGAAGAAGAGAGTTAGTTCAAGATGAGCATTTATGGTTAAAATGTATATAATTAAAAAAAAATTTTTTTGAAAATAAGTGCTTTCGCTAGATAAGACCCTTATTTCTCATCTGGTGTTGTTTAAAGCTCTTTGAAGCTGCACTGAAACTGTAATTTTGACCTTCAACCGTCTGGAGGCCATTGAAGTCCACTATAAGGAGAATAATCCTGGAATGTTTTCATCAAAAATCTTTATTTCTTTTCGACTGAAGAAAGAAAGACATGAACATCTTGGATGACATGGGGGTGAGTACATTATCAGGACATTTTGATTTGAAAGTGAACTAATCCTTTAATCTCAAGCTTTGTGATAGAAGTGATATTTGGACAGAAATGTATTAATTTGTTACAGGAGAATGCGTCAAAAAAAGTTGTGGATGACACCCATGGCTATTTTTGGTTCAACACCTAAACAAAGTCTCATGGGAACTTACATTTTTGTGATAGCAACTTCAAATTTGGAACACAGTTTGGTTTGACATATGGCTTTGATTTTATATCAATTTTAGAGTAAAAATTTTGTAAAATATGTATTTTAGATAAAATAAAATTTGATTTACAGTAAATTTTAACTTCTATAGCTTTTTTTTATACTTTAATTATTTTAATGCTTTCACTTCAGCCGAAATCTGCTTAGTGTCTTCTTTAAATCAAGACCAAACTTAGTTTATATTCTAAAGCATTCTTGAATTACAATGATTTAAGTTTGGATAGTGCCGTTTCACGTCTATGCTCAAAGAGGGGGGTGACTGTAGTGCTGTGATACACTGATATATTTACATACGGTGAATTAAATGATATAGCGATAGACTCAGAAGAGGGAGAGGAAGTTATTTTGATTCAAGATTATGAATAACACAACAATGATGTGCATGGAGAAATCATTATAATAAACACTGTAATATTACATAAAAAATAAGAATTGTCCAATTTGATTTCATGAAGACTTTAAGATGCTTCTAAAAACATCGCCCTACTGTACTGCTCAGTAAGATGCCGTGTGTTTTTGTGTTTGTTCAGTGCGGAGTTTCCCGCTCTGGTGGTGAAAGCCAGCGGTCTGGCTGCTGGGAAGGGTGTTGTCGTCGCTCGTGATAAAGACGAGGCGTGCCAGGCGGTTCTGGATATCATGAAGGTCAGTCGCTGATAATTCTGTTTTGACAGTGGCTGTTTGTGTATAGCTGAAAGAATTTAGTGTGCCCTTGGATGTTTCCCAATTCACAAAATCATTCCCTGATTCAAAACACAGCTTGATAAGGGCGTCTGCTGGTCGAAAATAGTGTGAACATTGCAGTCATTTATTTGAAATAGAATCTTTTGTAACATTATTCATGTCTTTCATGTCTCAAATTTAATGCATACTTGCTGACTGAATGTATTAAATACTTGACGTTTCAGGACAAGGCGTTTGGTTCTGCTGGTGAGACTGTGGTGGTAGAGGAGCTGCTGGAAGGGGAGGAAGTCTCTGTAAGTATTTCCTGTTCAGGCCTTCCTGGTATTAACGAGATGATCAGATCACACTAATCGCCTCGTCTGTTCTCAGTGTTTGTGCTTCAGTGATGGTGTCACAGTGTCGCCAATGCCACCGGCACAAGATCACAAGCGTCTGATGGATGGAGACCAGGGACCGAACACGGGCGGCATGGGTGCATACTGCCCTACACCACAGGTCAACATCTCACACTAGAGCTGTGCGATTAAATCGTTAAAAGATCACAATCCACCTCCATTTTCATCACAATATTCCTCATTTAAATAATTCATATGCAGAATAAAGGGGCAGGGCCTGGTTGAGTTAGTTAGTAGTGTGTTGAAACTGGGGGTTATGGTAAGGGGCGGGACATTTCCCAAACACCAATCACAACACACTGCTCCAGCCAACACACTACTGACAGACTGGGAAGAGAGGAGCTGCAACAATGGAGAATATGAGGAAAATAATCTAGATTCAAGCAGGAAAACCTGTTCTAGTAGAGCACAAAAACAACATCAAGACTTTGTGAAAGGGCAATAAAGATCCTCTTTAAACATTTTACAATTACGATCACAGTGATTCAGATCTGCGCTCTGATCCAGAGAGAGCCGTTGTCATGTATAATTATGAAACGGCTTCAAAAACAGTCTTTTCAACAACACAGTGTCATCATTTGTTTGACAATCATTCAAATTATCACAGAAGTACTGGGATAAAAGTTTATAGTTCAGATATAAACACTGATGCCAAAGTTAGCGATCAAAATAGAGTAAATCATCATTTGAAAGTAACTTGATGCTTCAAATGACGATTGTAAGGTTTATCATTAAACCAGTAGGTGGCGACAAATGACTGTTAAAAAAATTAACAGTCATTGAATCATTCACTCGAGATTCGTTCAAAAACACTGATTCATCCAGTAATGAAACAAGTGAAGTCTCTATGAGTGAGTCATTAAATCATTCACTCAACCCGATTTTAAAAATTAATAATTCATTCAAATATATGAAGTAATTAATTAATTTATTAAATAAATCTGCCTTTTATACCTTGTTTTAAATTAATAATAATTTCATTATAATTAATAATTAATCATTATATATTTAATTATTATATTTTAAAAGAAATGCAAATTAAAACTTTATTCTCTCCGTTTCATCAACTTGTTTCAGAGTAACTGGTAACAGTTATAAACATAAACACATTACTCTAATTAATATTAACACACATTAACTAAATTCTTTTTTTTATTTTCACAATAGCTAAATATATCAAATTGGTTTCTTAGCATTGTCTATACACAAAGCTCAAATGCAGTACATTTTCCTCCCCTCTTTTGATTGACAGAACACATCAGCCCTGACTATCTGCTGATAGTGTGAAAATTTGCTTTTATCAGCCGATACCGATTATTGGCCAATATATTGGTGCATCTCTAATATATATATTAGGGATGCAACGATATGAACATTTTGGCCGATACTGATAATTCTTTATATTTGAAAGCCGATAACCGATATATTGGCTGATAAATCCAAATTTTTATATACATTTTGAGAGCCTGATTACTAAAACAAAAGTCTCACCATTAAAAGCCATGTCCCAAGCACACAATTATAATGTTCTCATAATTTTATGTAGCCTATATGACAGACTTGTGCTGTAAATGTTGCACTTAACAGTATTTTCCTTTTTGAAGTGATTTCAATCATATTTCAAGCAATTCAAAACCATTATGGCGAATAGTGCGCATCTGAAGTGTCTCAGCTGAAGGATATAATCCATTATTTATCGGCCAAATCATCTTATTGGGCCGATAACTATAACATTAAAGGGTTAGTTCACCCAAAAATGAAAATGATGTCATTAATGAATCACCCTCATGTCGTTCCAAACCCGTAAGACCTCCGTTCATCTTCAGAACACAGTTTAAGATAGTTTAGATTTAGTCCGAGAGCTTTCTGTCCCTCCATTGAAAGTGTTTGTACGGTGCACTGTCCATGTCCAGAAAGGCAATAAAAAGGTCATCAAAGTAGTCCATGTGACATCAGTGGGTTAGTTAGAAGTTTTTGAAGCATCGAAAATACATTTTGGTCCAAAAATAACAAAAACTACGACTTTATTCAGCATTGTCTTCTCTTCCAGGTCTGTGTTTATCCACAGTGACGCTGCTTCTTCTTCTACGGCGGTTGGCATCCAGCTTATTAGTGCATTACCGCCCCCTTCTGCTCCAGACAGTGACGCGATTAGGGCATCCACGACATGCACACCTACGCACCATTTTAAAAAATATAGCAATACCAAAATACAAACAATGTTGAATAGCTTGAATACAGCGTGCGTCTCCCTCAGACTGTAAACGAAGCTGGGGCGCACCAGATAACGTCATCAGCGTCACTGTCCAGAGCAGAAGGGGGCGGTAATGCAATAAGCTGGATGCCAACCGCCGTAGAAGAAGAAGAAGCAGCGTCACTGTGGATATACACAGACCCGGAAGAGAAGACAATGCTGAATAAAGTCGTAGTTTTTGTTATTTTTGGACCAAAATGTATTTTCGATGCTTCAAAAACTTCTAACTAACCCACTGATGTCACATGGACTACTTTGATGATGTTTTTATTGCCTTTCTGGACAGAAAGCTCTCGGACTAAATCTAAAACATCTTAAACTGTGTTCCGAAGATGAACGGAGGTCTTACGGGTTTGAAACAACATGAGGGTGAGTCATTAATGACATCATTTTTATTTTTGGGTGAACCCTTTAAAAATGAACATATATCGGCTGATATATATATATATAATTATTTATTTATTTTGATGGAGCTGTTGAATGTTTGTGAAGGTGTCAGAGGAAGAGCTTAAGGAGATCAAGAGATCTGTTCTGCAGAAAACCGTGGACGGCATGAGAGACGAGGGAACGCCGTATGTGGGTGAGTTTGACAAACAGACCAGTGCAGCTGGTACCCTTAACCTCAGGCTACTGCATTACAAGATTGTCTGATTAATAGTTTAGACTTTTTTTTTATCAAGTAAAAGCCTTTCAGTATAATTGTACAAACGTCCACCTTCAGCTCATGCTTCATGTGTGTTTATTCTGTGAAATATTTACTGATTTTTATCAAGTAAACTCAAGAATAACTCTGATATTGTTAGTAATATTTCAAGATGAACACTTACTGGACTGAAGCAGATTTACTTGATCATTTTTTTGAGAAATCATGAGTGTCAAATATGATCCTCAGGCTTTTGAGGAAGGTTTATTTGTTCATCTCTCAATCATCATTGTGTTGCATTGCATTATATGTTTTAAAACTACAGAGCTTTGATCATAAATCTAAGCCTTTAAATATCATCTTACTAAGACATATTATTGGCAGCTCTTATTAAAAAAAATTAGATTATTTCATAAGTCAGGCTGTACAGGGTTATTAAGTTTGATTGGGTAAATACAGCATGTTTGCCGTCACTGTTAAACATTTTTAAAGTGACGGTTAACCCAAAAATGATCGTTATGTCATCATTTCATCACCCTCATGTAGTTCCCAAAATGTATGACAGATTTTCTTTCTTCTGTGGAACATAAACAGAGACCATATGTGTCATGCGCTGTATTTCATGTCTTCTGAAGTCGTTCATTAGGTGAAAAGAACAGACACGTTTATGTCATTAGAGATCAAACTTAAGAACAGAATGTTCTCATTATTTTCAGTCAATCATTCTTCCATCTCGCTCGTCTTCCTCTCTCAGGTGTTTTATACGCGGGACTGATGTTGACTAAACAGGGGCCGAAGGTCCTCGAGTTTAACTGCCGCTTCGGTGACCCCGAGTGTCAGGTGAGATGATTAATGGCATGTTTTTTGCATGTTTTTGTGCTTTTGGCAGGTTTTATCTCAGTTAGTTCTGTGGAAGTTTGATGTGCTGATGTGTGTTGATCCTTGAGGCGAAATCTCACCGTATGAAATCCGATTCGAAAATAATACACGGCCGTTGATGTAATGACAGGGTGTACAGGTAAACAAGTCAATTAAAGAGATTTAGCTAGACATCAGATGATTTTTCTTTGTGACTTTAGTGGAACGCAAAGTTATTTTGATTAAATGCCATTCAACTCTTTTCAATACACAAAAATGACAAAAAGCACCATAAAGCATCTTAACAGTAGTCCAAATGACTTTTTACAAAGTCATGTGATGCTTTTTGTGACTGAATGTATTGAAGCGCTGTGATCAGATCAGGTGGATTGAAGCGTTTCAATATTTTCAGTCTGTTCCTCACAAAAAAAGTTCAATTTGTGAACCCAGTCAACTGGATCATTGTAACGAATGGCTCAAAAGAATCAGAATGATTCAGTGATTCAGTCACGCTAACAGCGGAGGGAAAGAGAATATAATTAAGTTTAAGTTTGAGTGGCTTTGTGCTGTGTTGAATGTGGTTGTTCAGGTGTGTCTGTGTCTCTGTCAGGTCCTGATGCCGTTGCTGAAGTCTGATTTATATGAGGTGTTGAAGAACACGCTCCGGTCGGACCTGAGCTCGAGTCCAGTGCAGTGGCTGGAGGACGGCGCGGCCGTCACTGTGGTCATGGCCAGCGGAGGATATCCCGCCTCGTATAAGAAGGGTCTGGACATCACCGGTGCGTTACTCTTATGTTTTATGTTACGTTACGTTAATTATTATAATTGAATGTCCCAGATTATAAAAGCCTGAAACACACTGGTACTCTTAAATTTGATTAAACTGAATTTATAATATAATATTTAATAATTAATATTTATTAATGTTATTATATTTAATAATAT
>RJVU01042594.1:1553762-1570720 GCA_003731715.1 Anabarilius grahami
TTTTTTTAACATACACATATTTTTGCTATATTTTATCTTTAACATTTATATGAAAGCTTGTTTCTGCCACTGAATAAGAAATAAAAAGTAATTTCAACTTTTTCTCTCACAATTTTGACTTTTTTTCTCCGATTTGTGATATAATCTCGAAATTGTGAGTTATAAAGTCAGAATTGCAAGAAAAAAGTCAGAATTGCTTAATTCTGACTTTATAACTCGTAATTCTGGGGGAAAAATGTCTGAATTGTTAGATAAAAAGTTGCAATTACCTTTTTTCACATGTAACAGTCTGAACAAAAAAAATGAAGATATCTGAAATTTTAAGAGACATCATGAGGGGTCATCAGGACTCCTCTCTGTGATGTCATTCCCCTTTCTTGTGCTTTTCTTGTCACATGACAACTGTTGATTACATCACACTTGCTGCGTCTAAAATCGCATACTGTACTACAGGCTTTCCTGTAGCTCAGTGGTTAGAGCATGGCACTAGCAATGCCAAGGTCATGGGTTCGATCCCAGGGATTGCACATACTCAGATACAAATGTATAGTATAATGCAATGTAAGTCGCTTTGGATAAAAGCGTCTGCCAAATGCATAAATGTAAATGTAAATGTAAATATATGGTTTGAAACTTACTTCGTGACCGTTAAAAAAGTATGTTCTGTGTAGTATGAGTGAAATTCGGAAATAGTACATCCGCCATGTTATGATCGTCATGTAACCTACGAGTGGCGTCGCTTCACCTCCATCGAACACGAACTTCGGACTCTCGCCCACTGTTTTTATGAATACCATGAGTTCGGAGACTGACGTTTCGATGTCAAATCAGTGCAAAATGACTGAATCCTTTGCTGTTTTCCTCAGGTCTGTCTCAGGTGTCAGAGATGGGCATTCAGGTGTTCCATGCGGGCACTGCGCTTAAGGAAGGGGGCGGGGTTATTACCAGTGGTGGGCGTGTCTTGACGGTCACCGCGGTCCGGCCCACCCTCGAGAGCGCCTTACAGAGTGCCAATGAAGGTGTAGCAGCGATCAGCTTCCCTGATGCCGTGTACCGCCGCGACATCGGCCACCGCGCCATCACGTACCTCACCCGCACCAGGTGTGTGTCGCCCGCTGACAGCTAACTAACCTGTTAACCCTGGAAGACACAGACACTTCACATTTAATATCAGTGTTATGTCTGATTTGCATACATTTTTCTAATAAGCAAAGTCATAAATGCAGTATTTTGGCCTCTTTTTTTGTGTTGTCAAGCATCTCTAGTACTATACGTTTGTTCGAATCACTAACCGTAACTATTAAAGTTCAGTGTGTGTCACAAACACATGCATTTTATCTGATTTCAGCTTTATTTAAATGACCAAAAATGAGAATAAAATTGCATCATGGCGGCGTGTTTTGCGCAGATGAGCAGCACTCGCTCACACAGAGTATGATTTGGTGATTTCGATCAGCTGACCGTTGCGTTTGTCCCACAGAGGACTGACGTATAAAGACAGCGGCGTGGACATCGCTGCAGGAAACAGACTCGTGGACTTGATCAAGCCTCTGGCCAAGGCGACATCTCGACCAGGTGCGTCCTCAGCCGTATCTCCGATCGCTCAGGTGCTTGATGTTCCGGTTTCACACGGCCTGCATAATTACTGTTTTCATAACTGCGAATGAATTTCTCATTCATTGATGATTGATGTTCCTGTACTCTTCTGTTTCTTTACTCTACTGACAGGATGTTTCTGGGTTCAGCTTCAAAGACTAAACTCCTTTAATAACATCAATCAACATGCTGTTGTTAACCCACAATCATTTCAGCTTGTCACTCAAACTACAAACACTCAAAATCAGATATAAACTTGTGTAATTAAATGACAGAAAGAAATGAGAAATCCCTTACTTCACTTTTCAAGGGAAAAGCAATTAAATTACAGTAATTCATTGATTAGTAATGCATTATGCCCAACACTGGTCACAACCTCCGAGAACGCTCAAGCGTCGATCATGTCATAAATTATGAACTATCACTTGTGGTTTTCTGTGAAATGCCAAGAGCAACAGAAAGCATGAGATCAAATCAGTGTCATTTTCAGCATGTGTTTCTCTCTGTCTGGCTCAGGGTGTAACGCGGAGCTCGGCGGGTTTGCGGGGCTTTTTGACCTGAAAGCTGCAGGATTCGTCGACCCAATCCTGGTGTCGGGAACAGACGGAGTGGGAACCAAACTGAAGGTACAGTGAACTCACGCAGATGCTTCAGTGATGCTGGATCCTCATCATGAGTCGGTGGTGTTTGTGTGTGTGATGGCCGTAGATCGCTCAAGCGTGTGGCGTCCACAGCACTCTGGGACAGGATCTGGTGGCCATGTGTGTGAATGATGTTCTGGCTCAGGGAGCAGAGCCTCTGTTCTTCCTCGACTACTTCTCCTGCGGACGTCTGGACGTGGGAGTCGCGTCTTCTGTCATCGGTGGCATCGCAGACGCCTGTCAGACGGCAGGATGTGCTCTGTTAGGTCAGTTACGCAGCCAAAACATGACAATAAATGCTTGTTCTTATTTTTAAAAAGAAACAATGAATCGCTCAATTAAATGCAAGCAAAAAGTGCTGCGTTTCACTTTATCGTTTTGTTTGTGATGTGATTCAGGCTTCTACACTAGGACATTGATCCCTCAGGTGTCGTTTTTTTTCTCCATATTAATTTGAATGACAAATATTAATATTGTTTTTTGAATGTTTATTTAGAAATGTGAAATGCAATTCCGACTTTATAACTTACAATTTCAACTTTATAACGCAATTGCAAGTTTAAATCTAGCAATTCTGAGAAAAAAGTCAGAATTGTGAGGAAAAAAGTCACTATTACCTTTTTTATTTTATTTTTTTGTGGAAACAAGTTTCCATATTTGACAGACTATGAAATGCAAAAATGCAAAATTAATAGAATAATCAGATGGAAACAAAAATGGTAGTTTGTATATTAATTGTTTAATGCAGAAAATGTTTTCGATTTCACTTCACTTTGTCATTTTGCTCTGTGTGATTGTTTTCTGGATTGAACACGAGGTTTTTTTATCATAATTTATTACAATACGGCAAATTCGTTTTTTTACGATAATACAACAAATATTAATATTGTTTTGTGTGTTTATTCAGAGGGCGAAACTGCATATATGATATATGCACACTTTGTCAAATTAAATGAGAATTTAAAATTTTGCATTCAAATTAAAACAATCAAAAGAACATTTTATACTGATCTTATATACAAAAATGAGTCCTGAACATGGGATTTAATCAAAGCTCCTTTTTTTGCGAATAATTCCACTGTGAGAAGTGATTTTTGCATGTTGTTTTGGTGCAAAAATTGTCTTCACTTTGTGATTTTGCTCTGGCTGTGATTTAGGTTTCTGCACCAGAGATAAGGCCATTTATCACTCAGATGTGTTTCGTTAATCTGAGTGACATCAGTAATGATGTGTGTGTTCAGGAGGAGAGACGGCGGAGATGCCGGGTGTTTACGGCCCCGGTGAGTACGATCTAGCGGGCTTCTGCGTCGGGGCCGTGGAGCGAGGGGCCGTCCTGCCCAGACTCAAGGACATCACAGAGGGAGATCTGCTCGTCGGTGTGGCCTCCTCTGGGATCCACAGCAACGGCTTCAGCCTCGTGCGCAAGGTCCTGGAGCGGACCGGCCTCCAGTACGGCTCGCCTGCTCCGTTCGGACAGCCCGGGCAGAGTCTTGGTATGATATCATCAGTGCTTCACATGGTTAGCAGAGCTGTGTTTATGAGTCCTCACATCTGCGCTCTGGTCTGAAGGTGACGTGCTGCTCACGCCCACGAAGATCTACAGCCGCCTGCTTCAGCCAATCCTGCGCAGCGGAGCCGTGAAGGCCTACGCCCACATCACCGGCGGCGGGCTGTTGGAGAATATTCCTCGCGTTCTCCCGCCAGAACTGGCAGTGGACCTGGGTGAGCGACGTCTGGACCAATTTAAGTTACAGTTTGTTATTAAAATGAAATAAAAATTATAAAATAGAGATAAATTAAATCAATTTGAATGTGCAAAATAAAAAAAAACTGATTACTGAATTTATTCTGATCTTATTATAATGATAAACTGCATATATCAAGCTGAAAATTTAAATAAGATAAAATAACAATATTTTTTTTTTTTTTGCACAATTGAATGTGCAAAAAACCCCACTGATTACTGAATTTATTCTGTTCTCATATAATTATTATATTGATAAACTGCACATCAATCACAGAGAGCAAGAATAAGTTACAGTTGTAATTACAATTGAAATAAAAGTGATTAAATGATGATAAAAATTCAGGTATGTTTTTATACTATTTAATAAGCAAAATCAAAAAATACACAAAAAGAATGTATTCTTATATCATAAAATATTTATAATGATTAACTGCATATGTCAATCACTGAGAGCAAGAATAATTTACAGTTTGTAATTGAAATTGAAATAAAAATGATAAAATAATAACACAAAATTAAATAAATATTTTTTGCACAATCGAATGTGCAAAATATAAAAAATATGACTGATTACTGGATTTATTCTGTTCGCATACAATTATTATAATGATAAACTGCATATCAATGACCGTAAGCAGGAATAAGTCCGATTGTAAAATAAAATTGAAATAAAAATGAAAAAATGGTAATTATTTTTTTTTTTTGCACAATTGAATGTGCAAAATAAAAAATAACACACATTACTGAATTTATTCTGATTTTATGTAATTATTATAATGATAAACTGCATATATCAAGCTGCAAATTGAAATACAAATTATAAAATGGAGATTTTTTTTTATATATATATATATATCAATCACTGAGAGCAAGAATAAGTTACGGTTTGTTATTAAAATAAACCGTAACTTAATTATAAAATAATGATAAATTCAATTTTTTTATATTCAATTTAATATGGTTTGTAATTAAATTTGCAATAAAAATGATTAAATAATGTTACATATTTTTTTAATTTTTAATATGCAAAATAAAAAATACACTTACTGAATTTATTCTGATTTCATANAAATAAGCTCAGCTTTAGATCAAAATTGAGAAATTCTTGTTCTCAATTATTGATACATGCAGCTTAGTCACAGCTTGATTAAAATAAAAATAATGAAAAAATTTAATGTATTTTTTGCAATCAAATATGCAAAAACAAACAACTGAATTTATTCTGATTTCATATTAATATAATAATAATCTTGCTTTTTTTAGCGATTGATATATGCAGTTTAAGTTCAAATGAAGATATTGTCTAATTAATTAAATAATTAAAATTAAAAGACCTTATTATAATGCTTATAAAAATGAATTCAAATAATACATTAATTTAATGTTATTTTTTATTATATATTTGTTTATAATTATACTTTATTTGTAATACTTTATTTTTGTAAGGTTTGATCATTAATCTCAGGGAGTATTTGAATATTTGAGTGTGTCCGGCCTGTTTCAGACGCATCCCGCTGGAGGATCCCGCCCGTGTTCTCGTGGCTGCAGCGGGAGGGCGGCCTGTCGGAGGAGGAGATGAGCCGCACCTTTAACTGCGGTCTGGGCGCCGTGCTGGTGGTCAGCAAACAGGACGCTCAGAGGGTCGTCCGGCTGCTGCGGGCCCAGGAGGAGGCGTGGATCGTGGGATCGCTCGCTCACAAACACCCCGGTCAGAAACACAAACATCATCCGCTACACAAAATCTAAACAGCAGGAGGAGTTCTGCTTTAATAAAGTTTTAAAAACATGTATTGTGCTGTTGAATTGACAGGAGTGGAGGCTGTGCTCATCAGAAACCTGGAGCGGAGTTTAAAGGACAGTCCCGGACGCTCTCCGGACACCAGCGCCCTCGAGAACGGAGCTCCTCACGGGGAACACGCCACACGCAAGAGGACCAAAGTGGCCGTTCTGATCTCTGGGAGCGGTGCGTGTGCTTTTATGAGCTCCGTTCCCTGATCACATGTGCCGGCGGAGTCCAGTAATGAGACGGATGTGTGTTTGACAGGAACAAACCTGCAGGCCCTGATGGAGCAGGCCAAGAAACCCTCGAGTTCGGCGGAGATCGTGGTGGTCATCTCCAACAGACCGGGCGTCATGGGGCTGAAGAGAGCGTCTCTGGCGGGCATTCAGACGCGGGTTTGTATACAGACGCATTATTCATATAACACGTGATGGATGACGGATCAAGCCACACATTTAAGCTTGGAAATCTTAGTTAGATGTGTGCGATATTGACAAAATTATAGTTTAAGATTTTCTGGGATTTTGTCAAAAACGACAATATTTTGCTGAGTGTGTGTGTTTGTGCTGGTCAGCTGACTCTTGAAGATTTTCATATTCTTCATATTTTCAGTTCACAGCGGTGATGGAAGTTCATTAAGGGTGATATTTGACTCCTAAAATTGATTTCCAGGGGATTTATACCTTTTATAAGGGCAATTTTTACTACTACTAAGTCTTAATAATGACAGACAGAAAGTCATCATTTTGACTTTATAATATCATAATTATGACTTAGTGTGTCATGATTACCATAACTTTTTGTCATAATTACGACTTTTCTTCATAATTATGTCCGCTAATTATGACTTTTCTTCATAATTATGAATGTCAATTATGACTTATGTAATAATTATGACTTATGTCATAATTTCTACTTTCTCATAATTAATATAAATTATTGCATTGCTGACTTATCTTCATTTTTTTTTCTCATTATTGACTTAGTATGTCATAATTGACTTGTCATCATTTCTACTTTTTTATCTCATAATTATGAATTTTTCTCATAATCGACTTTCATAATTTTGACACTTTATCATGACGTCTTTTTATGTCATGACAGTGTCATAATTCTGACTTTATCTCAATATGACTTTTTATCTCATAATTGACTTTTACTCATAATTATGACTACTTTTTTATCTTCTAATTGACTTAGTGTCATAATTTATGCTTTTTTTCTCATAATTTTTTATCTCATAATTGATTTAGTATGTCATACTTATGACTTTTTGTCATAATCATGACTTTTTATCTCACAATTGACTGTTATAATTATGACTTGTCACTATTTCTACTTTTTTATCTCATAATTATGACTATCTTATAATTTTTCATAATTATGACTTGTCGTAATCATGTCTTTTTTTCTCATAATTATACATTTTTCTCATTGTCTTTCATAATTTTGACTTTTTATCAATTATTACAGTGTCATAATTCTGACTTTATTTCAATTGACTATAATTATGACATCTCAATTATGACTTTTTATCTCATGACTTTTATCATAATTATGATCTAGTATGTCATAATTTTGCCTTTTTGTCATAATTGGCTTCAAATATCATAATCATGACAAATATAATTTTGACTTTGTTATAATTGACTTGTGTGTCATTTTGACCTTTTATGTCATAATTATGATTTCCCAAAGCATGATTGATTGATTTGATGTGGCAGAAATAGGCAGTTTTCCACTGCAGAAGCTTCATCTGAAGCAGCGTTTAGATGTTGTTCACACTGATGACAGCTGAAGTCACAGCGGTTCTCTTCAGTCAGGTGATCTGGATGTTGTTTGTCGGTCAGGTCGTGGATCATAAGCTGTACGGCAGCAGAGCCGAGTTCGACGGCACCATAGACCGAGTCCTGGAGGAGTTCGGGGTGGAGCTGGTTTGTCTGGCGGGTTTCATGCGAATCCTCACGGGAGCCTTCGTCAGGAAGTGGAGCGGTGAGTGTGAACATGAACAACCAAATCTGTGCTGCTTCACGTCTGTTTTTGCTGTGAAATCTTTACCGAAAACATTTATTAGAACTTGTATTTAACTTTGATATTGTTAGTGATATTTTAAAGATGAACTTACTGGACTGAAGCAGACAAAGATGTTCATAAGAGCGAAAGCGCCAGTGCTTTCTGTTATTTGATTGAATGTTTCAGAGTGACACAAACCTACTAAAACATCCCAGAATCCATTAGACCTACTGCTAATAGTTACTGATGATTTCCCACCAAAATGAGGTCATTAAGAACTGACTGATGTTGTTTAAAGGGGTTTTACAAAATAATAGCAGGATGTCAAGTGGTACGGAAGTATATAAAGTCCAAGTAATATTTTCATTACTCGAAATAAAATAAACGTTATCTGAAATAAATTATATATTTAGCAACTTCATGTACTAAAATAATAAAATTTAAATTTATATAAAAATGGTCATTTAAAAAAAGTTACTAAAAATAAAAATATATAAAAATAACAAACTTAAATTGAAATAAAACATAATAAAAATTATTTGAACACATTTTTAAAAAATTACTTAAATTAAAATGAAAATTAAAATAAATGTTAACTGAAATAAAATGTAAAAAAGTCATCTTAATTTTTAAAAACTTGATGTACTAAAGTAACTAAATTTGAAATAAAATAAAAAAATATTTGGACATTTAAAAAAACAAAAAAAGAAGAAATTACTGAAATGAAAATTAAAAATGACTTGAATTAAATGTTAACTGAAAGAAAATATTAAAAAGTCATTTTCATTTTAAAACTTGATGTACTAAACCTAATATTGAAATAAAAATAACTATTTGGACAGATTTACAAAAACACAATATTCAAAAATAACACTGCAGAGGACAGGAATAAAATGGTAAAAATGATTAATTATAAAAACATCAGGAATATTTCTGAACTTGTTATTCATTTTAAAAGAACAAATAAAATCTGATTAGCATCTTTAAAGCGCTCGTATCTCTCCTGCGCTCATGTGGAGTGGTGTCTGATGGGAGATCAGGACTGACGGTGTGTTTGTCGGTGTGTCGTCTCACAGGGAAGATGCTGAACATCCACCCGTCGCTGCTGCCGGCCTTTAAAGGAGTGAACGCACAGAAACAGGCGCTTCAGGCCGCCGTCCGCATCACCGGCTGCACCGTACACTTCGTGGCCGTACGTTTGTTTCATTCGTTTCCTCCCAGCCCGACTGGATCCATCTGAAATCAGAGATGCCACAATAACACCAGTATTCACTCACACACTTTAACCACGACCACAAACTCTACATAATCATCAAGCAAAATATAGCAGATCGTACAATCCCAAGAATTAATGTTTTTGACATTTTTACTCTTTATGTATGTTTATTTTTAGTTTTGGTTCAGGATAATAACCCTGGAGTTTTGTGAAATTCACTCAGTTTCTCTGGTTCAACAGGAGGAAGTGGACGCAGGAGCGATTGTCGTACAGGAGGCGGTTCCCATCCTGGTGACTGACACCGAAGACAGCCTATCAGAGCGCATCCGGGAGGCGGAGCATCGCGCCTTCCCTGCGGCATTAGAGCTGGTGGCCAGCGGCGCCGTGAAGCTGAGGGACGACGGGCGGGTCGTGTGGAGCCAGAGCGTTCAGGGATAGGTCCGACACTAATGAACACGCATGTTTCATGAATTTCATTGACGTTCCACATCGAATCATTCCAGAATGTTTATAAAAACTCATTCCTTCTGCTGAGGTTCATCTTTGTAGTGCAGATTCTGAACAGTATTAGCCAGATTCACTGTTGAGGAATATTATTTACTCACGCCTGAGAATTAGTTGTCATGTACAAGATGAACTTTATTCTCTGCATGTAACGAGATCGTTTGTTCTTGGCATTAAACGTGCACTGATAAGCGTTATGTGTGTTATTGCTTTATTTCATGAACACGAGTCAGACGGTTTCAACTAATGTAATTATTAATCCTACCACAGAAATATGAATGGTTGTGATATGACACTAGAACTAGAGATTTTTCATAGGGCTAGATAAAGTTAAACATTATACAGTGATTTATATTCAGTTGTTCAACTGATTAGATGTTGTAAATTAAGATGCTAGATTGTCAGTCACATCTCATTTCCATTCCACTTTGACACTTTAGCTGAGAAATAATCTTTATTTTGTAACAGAAATTTATTTGGGTGCTAAATCTTTAAAGACAGACCTAGTTTTAATGCCAAGGTTTTTAATTGGTATATAAACCAGTTTAGGCCGTCATTTAACTATTTTAACAAATCTTCCAAAATGAAGACAATTTATTTTTGAGTGAATGCCTGTAAAAAAAAAAAATAGAACCTTTTGAAACTCATTTCAACTAGAGATGCACCAATATATCGGACAATAATCGGTATTGGCTGGTAATTTAAAAACAGCCGATATATCCTACCAATCAAAAGAGGGCAGGAAAATTTACTGAATTTGTGCAAAATGCTAAGAAACCAGCTTGATGTTCAATATTAATAGTAATTATGAATCTTCAGAATTTAATGTGCATTATGAGTAATGTGTTTATAACTGATACATTACTCTGAAACAAGATGATGAAATGGAGAGAATAATGTTATTTGCATTTCTTTCAAAATATGATTAATAATGAAATGTATGCCATCTTTTAAAATAATGATAAAGGCAGAAGCCCCAAACTATCGGTATCGTCAGATATCACTCTGAATCAGCTATCGGTTCATCTCTATTTTCAACAAACATGAATGTTCAGGAACGCGATTCAGAGACAAAATGAGTTTTGAACCAAAGTTTGTTTATTAAATATTTTCAGCACACAGACAGTGATGGACAGACGTTGTTCATTTAGTCGTCACCTCCTCCAGTTTGGGTTCTGTGGAAAAACAACAAATAAGTCAAACAACCAGTGCGGATCAACTTCAGCTCCTCAAACATTTCATTCATCCCGATCATCTGGTGTAATTTAACTAGACAAACTAGCTGCAAACACTTACTCAAATAATGTTATAAATCATTATGGTTTTAAACTAATTATTTCATTATTAAGAGCAATAATTTACTGTTATGATGAAGTACTTGTAACAACTAAAATGAACAATAATTGTACCTAATTATAAATATTGTTTTAAGCAAATATATAGTATAGTTTTATACATTTGTATAATAAAAAGGAAGAGTTGTATTTAAGTCTCTAATTGGTCTCCATAAAACAAACAAAAACCCTACAATTTAATAAATAACATTATAGAGACTTCATATTTAATGGTACTAGATTTGTTAACTGCATTTAATACATTATACCTTCAATAAAACATTAGCAAATAGTTTGAAAAGGTGTTATGCATGCATGTTTTTGGCTGCATTTGAGTCAGTGACGTGACTGGTCATTTTTTTTGTCCAAAGGCCTTAATAATAATAATAAAAAACAAAGATTTGACATCCAAAGTATGTAAGGTAGTACATCTAGATCTCTTTTATTGAATTCAAAAGGGTTTAATTATATTTTGCTACATATAAAGGTATTTTAAAGATTTTGAAGTGTCAAAAGGTCATTCGGTTTAACCGTCCAACCATTCATTTGTGATTAAAATATATTCATTTATAAAAAATTTTATTCTGGCATGATTTTATAATATCATATATCAACATATTGCAACATGGTATTAAAATTATGTGTAGAAGTCGTTGCTTTGTTATGAGAAAGAATGTCCGAAAAAATTAATTTAATTGATGTCATTCGGAGTAACCAATATAAAGGGACCATTTTGGATCAAATCATGCGGTCAATATCATGTGACAGGATGACATCATTCAGACACCTGTTGTGAAGCAAAGTGACTAACTCTCTCTTAACTATCTGAAGAATTCATGTTTTCACTTGCTCATACGCATGTCCCGAAACATCAGGTCATTCGGTACAACCGCTATAAAACATGGAAAATGTTGTAATATTTTAAAAACTTGTACTAAATATAAAATGTTTGATTGTCCTTTTGCTCGCTAGCTAGATATCAGCCTGTTAGCATTGTTTGAAAATATCGTCATTCGGTAAAACCAAAAGTGTCATTCCGTAAAACCAAAATTTTGGTTAAACCGAATGACTTTTTTGGTGACAAATTTTGTCCATCTTGTAATACAAAAGCAGCGTTAATTGATTATAAAAACCACATAATCTCATTGTTAACAGTTAATAAAACTTATTTTAATTATAAAAATTAAAATTAATTATATCTCCATTGTTTTATTTTTACACTTTTAAAATCCTTATTCATCAATGATCCGTTTACACTGTTGACCAGCAGGGGTCGCCAGCGTGTGACGATTCAAAACACTGAATCGTTTTGTGTTCAATTGATTCAAAGTTTTGAAAAGCTTCGTTTCTCTCATCACTATTGCTCAGTGCTTATTAATATCACCTTAAATTGATAAAAATTCATATCTTATTTTTTTTTTATCATTATTGATTTTCCAAGTTACACTTTTTAGCTTTTTAATCTTATTGTTACTGATCTTATTTCATTTGTTATTTTTAATCCTGGCATCAATTGCTTGTTCTTGCCTGTATTCACTGCATTGATCCGTTTGGAAAAGTGCTGTATAAATAAAATCTGATTTGTTTAAACTAAAGCTTCAAGCAGCAGATCTTCCTCCGGCTCACCTGGGAAGCTGAACTGAGGGAATTTGGTCAGATCTCCTCCACCGTACAAGCGCTGTAGTTTGGTCATCTCCTCCGACAGGTTCTTCTGATAGGCCGGACCGGCGTCCACCACACCGCCCGCGACGGCCCTGAGAGAGAGAGAGAGAGGCGTGAGAAACGCTGTGAAACACTCGCACATCATTACAGCGCAGCCTCATCCACGCACTTGCTCTTGGAGTTGTACTCGCGGATCTTGTCCAGGAAGAGCTTCTGCACGGGGTCCAGGTCTTTGGCTTTGTTGAAGAGCACAGCGGACAGACCGATGTTCCTGCGCAGCGTCACGCGCACGGCCGAACCCAACAGAGACGACAGCTGGAAGAGCCGATGAAGAGCCATGATGCTGCAGGAGGGAGAAACACACAAGATGCACAAACACCATCATCAGAAACACTTTCTGTCGGCCGGAAATAACTGCCATAAACAATATTATTGTCATCTTAAAGGGATAGTTCACCCAAAAATGATTTACTCACGCTCAAGCCATCCCAGGTGTTTATGACTATTGGTAGGTGTATTATGATCTTCTTTCAGACGAACACAATCGGAGATATATTTAACCCTTGTGCAACCTTATGGACATTTTTGTCCATTTCAGTTTTGTTTTTTGTTATAAGTGTGCCTTTGTTAATGCCAACTACATGAATTTTGGCTCAGGTGTTTATTTTTATTGGAATTTTAATATTTTTGACCCTCATTTCCTTCAAAAAAATCGATTTTACCCTCCGTACAAAAAATACTCACACTCAGGACCTTAAGGACAAAAATGTCCACATTGAAACCCATTCATTCTATCGGCAAGGCTTCAAATTTTACATTTTTACCATTTTTTACTAGATTGTGCCATATTTTCAAATTTGGCATATAAAAGAAATACTCGCTTTATTTGTGTTTTCTGCTAATGCATATTATAGAGTCAATTGGAAAAATAACGCAGCTATAATTGTGTGGGTATGTTGGTAAGGATGTCAGAGTGTAGTTTGCATGTGTTTACTGAAAATTAAATGTGTGTAATTAGTTTGAAAGAAATTATATTGTCCTAGCAATCAAAAATCCCACTGCATGTATGAGTCACACCCTTGGCAGGGTCATAGGGTCATGTGAAAACAATGAATTGACGAGCTTTGAGGTTTTTCTTTTTCACCCAAACACGCATCTTAACCCTTGATTGCACTTTTTCACTCGTTATTGTTTTTGTACGGAGATAAAAGGTGCGCTTGAATTTGAAGCAGAAGTTCAGAAGCCCCTAAACACATTGTTTTAGTTTTCACCACAAGAAAATGCTGATTTTTTAGTCTGGTAGATTTTATGCAAAGTTTGAGTTCACACAGGTGTCCTCACAGCCAAACCTATAAATATGTGGTGCTTGAGGGGTTGATCATTTCATTGTTTGCCAGATGAAGAGACGTCACTCAGCAGAGGAAGCTCTGAAGCTTTCCTGTAGCTCAGTGGTTAGAGCATGGCACTAGCAATGCCAAGGTCATGGGTTCGATCCCAGGGATTGCACATACTCTGATACAAATGTAGAGTATAATGCAATGTAAGTCGCTTTGGATAAAAGCGTCTGCCAAATGCATAAATGTAAATGTAAATGTAAATGAAGCTAGTGTTGCCCACTGACGGTGAACACACAGGTGCATTAGAAGCCGAGGATGTAAAGAAACCGATTTCTAAAGCGTTAAAATTCTGAAAATGAATGAATGTTTGGTAATTATGAATAGAAGAGATGCAGATAAAAAAAATTTAAAAAGTCAGTGAAAGTGGAAAAAAATATTAATATATAATATTTCTATGACAGTTTTTTGGCATGGACATTTTTGTCCAGTATGGACCTAATGCTGCGTCCCAATTCGCCTACTTAAACTACGTCCTAAAAGTATGTACTGTTTTTGTATAGAAAAAGTACATACTTTTGAGTGTGTAGCAGAAGAGTATGCAAGCTTTGGGACACACTACCTCATCATAATTGCGTCTTTAACGGACGTTCTGTCGCTTAGTTACGCAACCTGTAACCGTTTAAACTACCCTGTCAATCATCTTGTCACAGTTAAAATCCTCCACATTCAATTAAATTTATTTTCCTGCCGTTTCAGAGAGAAATGTAGTCGCACGTTGATCTGCCAGTCATGGGTCTTTCATGCAGAGAACTCTCCTCATCTTTGCAAAATGATGCATTTAAAAGTTAATGACCAAACGCATCGTTATAAAAGTTCACAATGCTGTTGCAGATTAAATATAGTGTGGATAACATTTAATAAATATCTTTTCGTCAGGTTATACTGATTATTAATCATTCAAGCCCCTTTATCTTAACCGCTCTGCTTAACTGTCGGTCTCGCATATCCGTCATGTTTGTAGTTTAACACTTTTTACTCGTATTTGTAGTTCCAATCGAATCCTCGTCCACAGCGCAATGTGTTATGGGCAATATTAGCGGTTAGAAGTGTGCACGGATCTGCCCTTCGAATTCTAACCGGAAAAAGCAGACCATCCGGGTATCTTTGGAATACTCATTCCAACATACTACGATTTGGGACACACTAATTCTTTTTCTGAATACTATTTAGGACGGATAGTATGCGAATTGGGACGCAGCATAAGTGTTCGTTTTTTTTTTTAAATCTGACACTACATAAAAAATATAAATGCCTCAAAATTAATGTTGTTGTTCTTCATTGACACGCTCAAGAATCTAATAAGCAAAGAAAAAAAATTCTGCTTAGCATTTAGTTTATGAAAATTAACTACTATTTTTAATTTTTTCATAAAAAAACACCTATGGCATTATGTAAACAAACCAGCATTTAAAGGGTTACAGTTCTTAAAATTAATGAATGTTTGGTATCTATGGATAGAACAGATGCTGGTTAAAAAATTGACATCAGTGAAAGTGGAAAAAAATATTAATAAATCATATTTTTATGACAGTTTTTGGACATTTTTGTCCATTTTGCACCTATGTGTAACTTTTTTTTTTTTTTGATGCACAAGGGTTAAAAATATATTGGCTCTTCCAAGCTTTATAATGTTGTGAATGGGATTTTGAATCTTAAAAAATTTGCATAAAAGTTTTAAATATGGATATTTTTCTAACAAAAACCCATCGCTTCGCTTCAGAAGACCTTTATTAACCCACTGGAGTCGTATGGATTATTTTTACGATGGATGGATGCGCTTTTTGGAGCTTCAAAATCTCGGCCCCCATTCACTCCCATTATAAAGCTTGGAAGAAAAATAATTTCACATTTCTGGGTGAACTATCCCTTTAAAACCATTTAATGCCACTGATTATATGACTTTTAATTTGTAAGAATATTATTAATAAATAAATTCGAGAAAAAAATGCTTTGATAAATCTTATTTATGACATAAAGGTCAAAATGATGGCATTAAAAGTCAAATTTGAGAGTATGTAATAACTTCGCCTTTAAAAAATTTGGATTTATATCAATTCTAATTTACAAAAGCATGTTTTTCACGGATATATTTGTGCTCATTTCACAAAACACGGTATTTACATGATTTTACAAGGTATTTATGTGAAATAATCAGGGGATTTTGACTTTGAATCTTCAGACCGTGTGATTTGACGGTGATGATGTTGAATTATCGTGTTAAATTAATTAACAGTGACTCAATGATAACATTGACCTCTCGCGCGCACTGAAGCGCTGCTGCTGTTTATTAACTGTTTAAAACACACACAAGCGCTTATATACACATTATATTCACATTTCCATGCGAAACAAACATGATAAAGAATAAAATCCCGTCTAACCTTGTGTTTGACACCCGAGGCACCCGACGAACAGACGCTGAGTGTTTCCGGATCACCGCGCGCGCTTATGACGAGTGATGACGTCAACAGCGTTTTTCGTCACATTTACTTCCGGTGTCATGACAAATCGAGACCCCCCTGGAAATCGGGTCTATTTCAACTATCAGTTAATGATCATGCTAAGTATAGATTATTTTAAAAATTTTATTTATTTTTGTTTGTTTTTGTGTGTGTATAAATATATTCGAACACACATTTCATAATAAAAGTCCCTTTTTCAGTCTGATCGGCATGTGCTTATCAAATAAAGCCAGGCTGTAGTCTGTATTCATAATGTTCAAGACTCAAAAAATATATATTTTTAATGATTTTAATTTTAATAATTGTAAAAAAATAAATAATAAAAAAAAACATCTATGAGGAATTCTGATATTTGGACAGCAGAGGGAGACAGTCTGTGTTAATGTGTTTATATCACAGACTGTAAAGGTTATAGAGTTTCTGTGAAATATTGTACAGAAATGATGTGAAAATTATTAAGCAGTGATTTAACATGGCAATATGACAACTGATGACAGAAATAAATACAGACTTTAAATTTATATAAATACACAGGGTATATATTTGTACAAAACATGATATATGTAATTCCACGTGCGACTACAGGAATATACTGAAGCTACAAAG
>RJVU01042594.1:1579108-1595034 GCA_003731715.1 Anabarilius grahami
GGGTTTCCATTATTATTATTATTGTTTTATATTTAAATATTTTAAATATAGATTTTTAATATTTTAAAATGTTTACATTTTTAGATTTTTTGTAGTTAAACTTAAAGGCATATTTTGACAAAAATAAACTCATTGTGATGCTGAAGGGGAGTTTGATGATGGCAGAAAACGATGTGATGAGCAAATGAAAGAGAAGAAACTGCAGACATCAGAAAGAGAGAGAGATGATGAGGATACGACCGGATTACAGAGGAAACTCCATGCTGATCAGAGCTTTAATTACAGACACACTTAATGACAGACGAGCTGCTGCCGAACGCAGGACTGAAGCCAGAGAGCAAACGGCCGCGGCTCACAGATGGTGCAGTGACGCACGCCACAAATAAACGCCAGTTGATGAAGGGCACGTGAGATTAGACCGTATACGACATCTGACTGTCCACGTCACTCGATCGTTATATTCAAATGTGAAACAGTTCGTCATCATTCACACTGATGACTCTCTTTCCTAAATCACATTCATGCAGTGATTATGAGCCGTCTGTTTCTATCGTCACAAACTCACCGACTTGGTCCTGGATATCATCAGCGACTCCCGGCACCTTGTACAGCAGCCCGAGAGACTGATTCATCCGCTCCTCGATCACACGCAGATGGGTCAGCACCTGAGGTCAGAGGTCAAAGGTTAGCATGTCACTGAGCTTTTCATCTTCTTCAAGATCCAGCTAACTCACGGTTTGCTCATCTTCACAGGCTTCAATCAACAGCTTCGATATAAAAAAACTAGTTACCTAAGTTAGTTAATTAAATTAAATTATTAAATTAAATTAAATTAAATTAAAGTGGTGTGGAGAATGGATGGATGGATAAATAAAATAAAATAAAATAAAAAAATAAAATATGGTCACCCAGTTTGGGTGTGAGTGTATTTAATTAAAAACCTGTATTCATACAATAATTCAACAAATCTCAACACATAAATAAATGATAACACAAGCAGGTCAAAAATAAGAAACAGCAGGAATCCTGATGTACAAATGAAATATATATGAGAGGCCATATTAAACATTTACATCAAATACTGTGTTCATACCTCAGACACACTGAAACTTCACTGGGTTAACTAGTTCACAATTACTCTCTCTCCAGTGATCAATCTCACTCAACAAAAGCATGATATAATAAAATTGTTANAAAGGTTAGCATGTCACTGAGCTTTTCATCTTCTTCAAGATCCAGCTAACTCACGGTTTGCTCATCTTCACAGGCTTCAATCAACAGCTTCGATATAAAAAAACTAGTTACCTAAGTTAGTTAATTAAATTAAATTATTAAATTAAATTAAATTAAATTAAAGTGGTGTGGAGAATGGATGGATGGATAAATAAAATAAAATAAAATAAAAAAATAAAATATGGTCACCCAGTTTGGGTGTGAGTGTATTTAATCAAAAACTTGTATTCATACAATAATTCAACAAATCTCAACACATAAATAAATGATAACGCAAGCAGGTCAAAAATAAGAAACAGCAGGAATCCTGATGTACAAATGAAATATATATGAGAGGCCATATTAAACATTTACATCAAATACTGTGTTCATACCTCAGACACACTGAAACTTCACTTGGTTAACTAGTTCACAATTACTCTCTCTCCAGTGATCAATCTCACTCAACAAAAGCATGATATAATAAAATTGTTACGGGGAAAAAATTTAAATTATTAACATAAAGCATACTGTACTTGGGAAAAGCACAAGAGCGCTGACTGTCAATAATGTGATATTTCTGCTGGTTATTATGCGTCACAGCGAGCGTCAGAGACATGTACCTGCGGCCGAATCTGCGCGGCCTTCTTGGGGTCGACCATGCGCACGTGTTCGAAGTGTTTGAGCGTGTGCTGTCGGTCCTTCTGCTCGGCGCGCATGTACTTCTTCAGCAGGCTGAACACATGCCGCGGCTGCAGAGAGAGAAGAGGAAGACGAGGAATTAATGCACACTTTCTTTCTCCCATTCATAAGTAATATGATTTGTGCATCTATATGCTGCATCCCAATTCACCTACTTACACTACGCCCTAAAAGTATGTACTGCTTTTGTGAAGAAAATGTACATACTTTAGTTACGTGAATCCTGTCACTGTTTAAACTGCCCTGTCAATCATCTTCACAGTTAAAATCCTTCATAATCAATTCAATTTAATTAATTACTATATCAGAATTAAATGTGTAAATTTAAATCTCAATGCAAGCTAAAAAACAAGATTAAACTAAAACTTTATTTTACATTAATTAGTTTTATTTGGCAACTCCTGAACCATGATTCATGTAGTGAATCAGTTCATTTGAGTTTCAAAAAAGATTCACAGATTCATTTGACTGGTGTAGAGAAATATTTTGTTTTCAGATCTGTTTTAATTAAATAAATTTAGTGTTTTTACTATTTTTTATTAGCAGTATTTAGTGTGAAAACTACTGTTCAAAAGTTTGGGGTTATTAAATTAATGCTTTTCTTCTGCAAGGATGCATTAAATTAATCAAAAGTGACATTTATAATGTTACAAAAGATTCTATTTCAAATAAATGCTGTTCTTTTGAACTTTCCATTCATCAAAGAATCTTGAAAGACTGGAGTAATGATGCAAAAAATTCAGCTTTGATCACTGGATGTAAATTACACTTTACTATATATTCACATAGAAAACAGATATTTTAAATTGTAATAATATTTCTGATTTTACATGTATTTTTGATCAAACAAACGCAGCCTTGGTGAGCAGAAGAGACTTCTTTCAACCAACCCCAAACCTTTGCACACTAGTGTATGATGCATGTGAGTTTTTAAACGTGTTTGCACTCGTGTGTGGATCTGTGGAACATGTTAAAGGACAGGCGTGTACCCGGGGCGGATCGGCCTGCAGGGCGGACAGGTAGCTCTCGAGGGCCAGACGCCGACGGTCGTTCAGCAGCGCCTCCACGCGAGCCATGTGCGTCTCCACCAGCTGCTGACGCTCGCTGGCCGCCTCCTGCTCCAGAGCCTCCACCTTCTCCTGGAAGTGCTGTGGACAAACGGACAATCAAGCAAAGCCTCATGGAAAATCAAACCCTATTACAATAGAGTGCTTCATGGAAGTGGGCGGAGCTGAAGAGCTCTTTGTTTTGCATGCTCAGTCTCTGATTGGTGGAATTTTCTGTAAAGCATAATTGGTAATGTAGTTCACTAGGAATTCTGCTGATAAATACGATTATTTTAAAACTAAGTTGAAAAAATGTGGGCTGGCATCTTCAACAGAGGCAAATACCATCGATTAACAACCTTGTAGCTCACAGTAGGGCTGACTTTAATGGTTTATAACTTAATTTTGAAAAAAATAAATTCCCCAATGGAGAAAATGAATGGAGTTCTCACTTCCTGGTAAAGGTTGTATTAAGGACTGAACTGACCTGGATCACAGCTTTCTTGTCATTGCGTGGTAAACTCTTCGCCTGTCTCTCGGCCTCTTCCCATTCCCTCATCACCTACAGAACAAAATCACATGACATCATGTTATATAAATGCCAAATTTCAATAGAAACATCTTCATTCACACACATTATATAGAAAAGTTTGGTTAGTAGGATTTTTTAAGTCATTTATTTTGATCAAAAATACAGTAAAAATTGTGAAATATTATTACAATTTAAAGTATTTGTTTTCTATGTGATTATATAATAAAGTGTAATTTATATCCAGTGATCAAAGCTGAATTTTCAGCATCATTAGTGTCACATGATCCTTCAGAAATCATTCTAATATTATGATTTGCTGCTCAAGAAACATTTCTGATTATTATCATTATAAATGTCACATTTGATCAATTTAATGCGTCCTCGCTGAATGAAAGCATGAACTTCCTTGCGTGTCGAACCTGAGACATGCGCTCGCGGTGTTTGGCCTCCAGACTCTCTTTGGCCTTCAGGAAGTGAGTGTGTTCGTTCTCATCCGCCGGCGTCTCCAGGTATCGGTCCACTGCATCCGGAGGGCTGGAGGAGGGAGTCGGCACTGCGGACCGGAGAGAAAGACGCTTTTATTTTCGTGTTTAAGTTGAGTTATAATCTCTGTTATGTGTCTGTTTACTCATTCACTATAAAGCAATGATGTTGTAAATGATTTGCATCTCAAACCAGCAACAGAATCCGACCTGAAATGGCTTGACAAGCACAATTTTTTATCTCTTGGTAATGCATTACTTACCATATCAAAAGACTTGATTGAAAGCATAACTTAAAAGACACTTACTAAAGTCTAAACAGCATTTGACAGATAAAGTCATGGAGAGAAGTGAGGAAGCTCAAGGTTTGTAGTGAAGTCATTGAGATAAACGATTTTATGCATGCAAATGAAAAACACACACACACTGTCTCACAAAAACAGTTGAAGAATCTGAGTTACAAGAGAGAAATTCAGTGAGAAGATCCGAGTTAATCAGCAGCCAAAGCCAAACTCACACACACACACACACACAGAGCGTGTGGCAATAACACACGTGTGTGAGAAAGAGTGAAAGTGAAAACGCCCGTGAGAAACTGACAGTCAGTGCAGATCAGCAAGAGTCTCATACTGAAGGAATAATTCAGCTAAAATTAATTCACTCGCCATCATGTCCTTCCAAACCCGTGTGACTTTATTTCTTCAGTGAAACACAAATGAAGATGTTCAGTGACTATCAAGCTCCAAAATTAACACCCCAGAAATGTATCATAAGCCTTGTGAAAAAGACGTACACTTACTTCTACGTATTATGGAAATAATATACTTATAGTAATATTTTTAGACACTTTATTGCATGTTAATTGCAGTTAACTTGTTAAACGTCTCTTGTTGTGTTTCGCTGAAGAAAGCAAGACGTTTAATAGGCATGAGTGCGAGTGTTAGTGGCACACGTGGCGGTTCTGTCGGTGACTTACACACGCTGCTGCAGACAGACAGACAGTACTCCTCCGACTCAAAGTTATTGCGGTTTCCTCCGCAGCCTCCGTAGATGAAGGGCGCACAGCGGCCCTCCTCGCGCACAAAATACCAGCGGGGCAACATGGCCCTGCAGGGGCCCGTCTCTGCGCTCGCAAAGCACACCTCTGACGGGACACACACACGCAGACACGCATGAAGAGCAGCGTCTGACGACATGAGAACTAGTGGTCGATCCGATATACCGATATTTGGCAGTTTTTTAATTATTTGCATCTGTTTTGACAGCTTTTGTTTTGAAAGTGTTGTGAATGGCAGCGCCTGAGTGTCTTCAGTAGTTTACGGTCTCTGTTTAACAGTTCTATCTAATAAATGATGTGACTTTTAATTTGACATAATGCGTGACTTTTATTTTGAAAGCATTGTGAATGGCAGCGCCTGAGTGTCCGAACGTCTCCAATAGTTTACTGTCTCTGTATAACAGTTCTGTCTAATAAATGATGTGACTTATTTTGAAAGCGTTGTGAATGGCAGCGCCTGAGTGTCCGAGCGTTTTATTAGTTTATCATCTCTGTTTAACAGTTCTGCCCAACAAATGTTGTGACTTATTTTGACAAAGCGTGACTTTTATTTTGAAAGTGTTGTGAATGGCAGTGCCTGAGTGTCCGAACGTCTTCAATAGTTTACTGTCTCTGTATAACAGTTCTGTCTAATAGATGTGACTTTTATTTTGAAAGCGTTGTGAATGGCAGCGGCTGAGTGTCCGAGCGTTTTATTAGTTTATCATCTCTGTTTAACAGTTCTGATTAACAAATGTTGTGACTTTTATTTTGACACAATGCGTGACTTTTATTTTGACACAATGCGTGACTTTTATTTTGAAAGCGTTGTAAATGGCAGTGCCTGAGTGTCCGAACGTCTTCAATAGTTTACTGTCTCTGTTAACCAGTTCTGCCTAATAAATGATGTGACTTTTATTTTGATAAAGCGTGACTTTTATTTTGAAAGTGTTGTAAATGGCAGCGCCTGAGTGTCCGAGCGTTTTATTAGTTTATCATCTCTGTTTAACAGTTCTATCTAATAAATGATGTGACTTTTATTTTGACATTGTGCATGACTTTTATTTTGAAAGCGCTGTGATGGCAGCGCCTGAGTGTCTGAGTTCTTTAAAAAGAGACCAGCCTCAGGTCTGCATTCAGAAGCATTCGTGAATCACGTCTGTGCGATATCGCTCGACCACTAGTGAGAACAGCATGTGACCGGATGCTCTCGCTCACCTCGCACCACCTCCTCCACCGACTCGGTTGTCGTGGTCGTGGTGGTCGTCATGGCAACGCTCGTGCTCTGGCCAATGTCGCGGCGCTCGTCGATGACCTCATCATCTTCGTCCTCCTTCTCGTCCTCGTCTCCGTCTCCATCCTGGTCGTTGTCCACAGCCTCGTCCACTTCCTCGTCCGGATCCTCGTCATCCTCTACAACAGCGGGTTCAGTGTCTGCGTCTCGAGTCATGCTGCAGGAAAACAACATCAAAATGCACTTGATTCGTTAAAAAAGCCTCTTTATAATATAAAGACACCACCATTCAATCAGAGGAAAAAAAAAATCAAGTCCCATCCTTCATCTTTTTATTTAAAATCCTTTCTGACTTGGAGAAACATGACCTCATGTTCAGACATGTTAAAAATGCTAACTAATTATTAAAACATAATAAAAACAAGTCAAAATGTGCAAGCATCATGCTAACAACATGCTAAATCATGTTATTATAGCATAGCACAGCCTAAGTGTGTTAAGACATGCTAAGAACATGCTAAAGACATGTTAACACATGCTAGCAATATCTAGTGAAACGTTAGCATCATGCTAACGAAATGATAATTGTATTAACATTATGATAAACATATTAGCATCTTGTTAAAACATGCAGACAACATGCTAATTGTGTTATAATGCTAACAACATGATAATCATGCTAACATCAAGCTAGCAACATGCTGTGTTAATATAATGCTAATAACATGGTAATCAAGCTATCTTGTTATAAAACATGCTAAACGTGTTAGCATCATATAATCACAATGTAAACATCAAGCTAACAACATGCTAATTGTGTTAGCATGCTAATCATGTTATCATCTTGTTAAAAACATGATAACATCATGCTAATCGTGTTAACAGCGCCTTGCTACGCATGTTAAAAAATGCTAGCAACATCTAGTGAAGCATTAAAACAGGCTAACATCATGTTAACGAAATGATAATTGTATTAACATTATGATAAACATATTAGCATCTTGTTAAAACATGCAGACAACATGCTAATTGTGTTATAATGCTAACAACATGATAATCATGCTAACATCAAGCTAGCAACATGCTGTCTTAATATTATGCTAATAACATGGTAATCAAGCTATCTTGTTATAAAGAATGCTAAATGTGTTAACATCATATAATCACAATGTTAATTGTGTTAGCATCAAGCTAATAACATCATCAAGCTAGCAACATGCTGTCTTAATATTATGCTAATAACATGGTAATCAAGCTATCGTTATAAAGAATGCTAAATGTGTTAGCATCATATAATCACAATGTTAATTGTGTTAGCATCAAGCTAATAACATATCAAAATGCTAATCGTGTTAGCAGTGTCTTGCTACGCGTGTTAAAACATGCTAGCAACATCTAGTGAAGCATTAAAAAATGCTAACATCATGTTAACGAAATGTCAATCATGTTAGCATTATGATAAACATATTAGCATCTTGTTAAAATATGCAAACAACATGCTAATTGTGTTATAATGCTAACGACATGATAATCGTGCTGACATCAAGCTAGCAACATGCTGTGTTAATATAATGCTAATAACATGGTAATCATGCTATCATCTTGTTAGAAACATGTTAACCGTGTTAGCATCATATAATCACAATGTTAATTGGGTTAACATCAAGCTAACAAAATGCTAATCGTGTTAGCATCAAGCTAATAGCATATCAACATGCTAATCATGTTAGCAGTGTCTTGCTACGTGTGTTAAAACATGCTTGCAACATCTAGTGAAGCATTTAAACATGCTAACGTTAACGAAATGCAAATCATGTAAGCATTATGATAAACATATTAGCATCTTGATAAAACATGTAAGCAACATTCTAATTGTGTCATAATGCTAACAACATGCTAATTGTGTTATCATCATGCTAATAACATGCTAATCATGTTATCACCTTGCTTAAAACATGATAGCAACTTGTTAATCATGTTAACATCATACAATCACCAGACTAATTGTGTCAGCATTATGTTAGCAACATGCTACTCATGTTAAAAACATGCTAGCAAAATGCTAATCATGTCTGCATTATGCTAGCAACATACTGTCTTATATATTATATATTTTATTTATATTTCTTTTGACTTTGTACTCATGTATTCATCAGGGACAGTACATATAATCAACACTCTGTGATCTAAATGTGCTAAAACTGCTTATTTTTATGACTAACAACATGCAACTCTCCTCTAGTGGTCTCGATTAACCCTTAAATGCCTGAATGTTTCGCCAATCATTATTACATATGTGGGTCTTTTGCGACCCGGATCAATATCTAAGAATAAACGCTGCAGTAATATAAAACTCTACTGGTATTTTAATAATTACAAACGTATAAAATAAAGTGGAAGGGTTCAATTTGAGCAGATGTTTTAACAGACTGAAGAATACAGAGAAGGTTGATCTCGAACTGTAAAAAACAGGTAGTGAATGACATCCCGGGTCTCTAAAGACCCGAGGTGTGCGTTTAAGGGTTAATGTCACATAGATTATACTCGCTATATTTGAGGATTTCTTATCAGGCACCAAATAAGATCTCTGAGCCAGTAGAATGTTTCATGGAGGATCATGATGTACCTGTTCTCGCTGTAGTCGGTCTCCGCTCCTCCCCACCACACATCAGAATCATCCTCCTCCACCGCAGCGCTGTCCGACTCCTTCTCCGCTTCCGCAGGGCAGCAGACGAACTCAACGCCACGGAAACGGTCGATACCGCACGGCAACAGCATCCCATAATCATGGAGATTCATGCTACGGTCGCCGCATGACTGTGGAGAGACGCATTAGACTGAATCAGCGCCAAGACATGCGTTTACTGACAGGAGAAATACATTATATATTTAGTTAATGTAATAGATCATCTCTCTTATCTCTCTTAAAGGGTTAGTTCACCCAAAAATTAAATTTCTGTCATTAATTACTCACCCTCATGCCGTTCCACACCCGTAAGACCTTCGTTAATCTTCAGAACACAAATTTAAGATATTTTTGATGAAATCCGATGGCTAAGTGAGGCCTGAGCAATGACATTTCCTCTCTCAAGATCCATTAATGTACTAAAAACATATTTAAATCAGTTCATGTGAGTACAGTGGTTCAATATTAATATTATAAAGCGATGAGAATATTTTTGGTGCGCCAAACAAACAAAATAACGACTTATATAGTGATGGCCGATTTCAAAACACTGCTTCAGGAAGCTTCGGAGCGTTATGAATCAGCGTGTCGAATCAGCGGTTCGGAGCGCCAAAGTCACGTGATTTCAGCAGTTTGACACGCGATCCGAATCATGATTCGACACACTGATTCATAACGCTCCGAAGCTTCCTGAAGCAGTGTTTTGAAATCGGCCATCACTATATAAGTCGTTATTTCGTTTTTTTGGCGCACCAAAAATATTCTCATCGCTTTATAATATTAATATTGAACCACTGTACTCACATGAACTGATTTAAATATGTTTTTAGTACATTAATGGATCTTGAGAGAGGAAATGTCATTGCTGGCTATGAAGGCCTTGACGGATTTCATCAAAAATATCTTAAATTTGTGTTCTGAAGAATAACGAAGGTCTTACGCGTGTGGAACGACATGAGGGTGAGTAATAAATGACAGAATTTTCCTTTTAGGGTGAACTAACCCTTTAACATCATTTCACGTCAGGTAAGATCAGACATCATTTTGCTCACTGTTTCTCCAGTAAGAGTGCACGTGCGGTTTGACCTCGTATAATCCGTACGACACTAATTAAATAAGCAGCAGTGTGTATTGAGAGTGTGTTGTGTGGTTCCTGACCTCTTTGGCAACGGTGTGCCAGTGCAGGTGACTCTCACACATGTCCATGCGCTCCTGGTGCAGGAACTTACACTTATCGGGAACCAGCAGAGCGTCGCTCACGAACTCTCCCACTGACAGAGAGAGAAACGTCACATGATGAGCACAGAGAGGACGTGATGAAGAACCACACGCAGCGTGTGACCGAACTCACTCACCCAGGCAGCGGTAGGGCACCACAATGTGCATGTGACTGCGGCACTGCTTGCGGCCCTTCTTGCACCAGTCCCAGATACTGACGGGCTGATTGGCCTCAACCACATTCGTGATCTGAAGCTCTGGATACACCTGAACATGACAGACGAAACACTCGCGCTTAGTGCTTTTTATATATGATGCATTCAGAACATATGCACTTTATTATCTATCTATCTGTGTGTCTATCTTCAACCTCTTGGCAGTACTGCAGGATTCCCTCTTTTGTTCCGATGCAGCTCTTGGTTCCAGATGGATCGGGTTCCCATTTTCCGGTCTGAACGTTGATGTGCATGTTGAGTTTCCCGCAGAACATGGCGACCTGCGGCTCGGCCAGCAGTCCGGTACTGGAGTCTGACGGCACCTGCGAGCAGAACAAAACCACAACTGTCACCAAACTGAAACATCTGCAGCCTTAATGAGGACCTATAATGCCCCTTTCACAAGATGTAATATAAGTCTCTGGTGTCTCCAGAATGTGTCTGTGAAGTTTCAGCTCAAAATACCCCACAGATCATTTAACCCTTTAAGACCTGAAGGCTTTTTTAGAGGTTTTTTTTTCCTGAGCGACACACACAAAAGTAAAGATCATAACTCCAAAACTGTAGCAAGGAGAGTCAAAAGGTAGGTATAATTTGATAGAACACTTTTAAAATTTTAAGGAAATATAAATTACATTTGGACATTTTCTTGCTGAGAAACAGCTGATAAAAGACAAAAAAAAAATATATAATTTTAAAAAATAATTTATCTTTTTTTTTTATTTGACATGGAATAACTCAGGAACGCAATAAGATCGGATAAAAAATTTTTGGTGATGCTCTCCTACATGTGAGCTGCATCTGGTTCAAATTTCGTGGTGATAGCATAAAGTATAGTTTAATAAATTATTATTCATTTTTTCCGCAGCCAGGTGGCGCCAACGGGCGGTAAACTCCGGTTTAGAGGCACTTCTCAGCACTGGTTAGGAGTTTTTCACAATGGTTAGATGCATTAAAAAGATGAGTTTCTAAGCTTTAAAATGATCTCTATTTTGTGTTATTCCACGTTGGAAAACGAACATGGATGTTCCGGGAACATTGGATACACACTGCATCCCGGAAAGATGAGAGACATGTTTTTAGCCAAGTATGTTAAATCATTCCGTTAGTAATATCTTGTGATTTTGGATTCATTTAAATCTTGAGAATCTGCTTTAAATAATGATGTGACATTTTTTATGATCTGTGCATTTTTCATGAAGTTATGAGCACGTGAAATATACATATTTGTATTCAGTTAGCGGCTGTGCTATTTTTGTTGTAAACGCATATTGCTCAGACTCATTAGAGGGTGAAAGCAATGCAACAGAAGCATGTTGGAGGCTTGATATGAAAGTTTAAAGTCTCTGGTTTTGTATGCAAAAATAATTTTTGTGCTACCTATATGGATTTAATTTTTATTGGCTCTTAAAGAGAGACATGCAAATGGGAGCGCCGACGCTCCATCCGGTCTTAAAGGGTTAATAGCAGCTTATTAATTTGCCCCTATTTGGGTGTGAGCGAAAACACACCGTTTTTGTGTGTGTCCCTTTAAATGCAAATGAGCTGCTGCTCCCGGCCCCCTTTCCAGAAGAGGGCGGAGCTTTAACAGCTCACGCTTCGGTTGCTCAACAACAACAAAGCTGGAGAATCTCACGCAGCCAAAATGAGGATTGTCAGTAACGGTGTTCAGCCTTACATTGTTCAAACCGGAGACACTGATGGAGAGACTCAGGAAGAAGTTACAACTTTTAGACGTTTCTAAATGTTTAGTGGATAAATTTATGTAGTTGCTGTGGAGTTGATTCAACTCATCCACTAGCATGTGCCGTCATGTTCATCTTTTGTGTTGAATTGACCCTCGTTTGTGAAGCAGTCCGGCATAAAACTACACAACACTCTACTACAACAACTCTTCCTCTTCAGCCCTACATGGCCACACCCCCTTTGTTAAGTGTTCTCAGGGGCGGGGTTTTTGTAAATTTTAGGGTTTGTGATGTCACCAAACTAAGAAGAAGCTTGTTGTAGTCCCTACCAGACGTTTAAAAAGCGATTTCTGTAAAAGAAAATATCTCCCTTTGCACTGAACTTTGAGCATCATAACTTTGCAGATGTTGTTTATGCTCAAACAGCAACATTACACACTAACTAAAGTTAAAAAAGTGAAATCATAATCAAGGACCCCTTTAATATCAGAGATATAAAAGGCCTGACAAGGAACAAATACAAAGTCTGTTCCCACCACCGGTGAAGGTCAGGTTTAGAACAGAAGGTGGATTAGGATGAAGCCAAAACACCAGGATTGGCCTGATATAACAGCAGAACGTCAGTCTAAACATGTCGAACCTTGACGACGCAAACGAGCCGCATGTTTTATCAGCTCTCAGGACGTTACTAAGTAAACACTGCCTCACGACTGAGTAAATAAACTCTTCCTGGGTCACAACAGGTCAGTAAACGATTACTCAGAGAGTGTTACAGGAGAAATCCATCCATCAACACTGATTTAAACTAACTACCAAAGGAAACTTTTCAAACATTGTGGGAACATTACTTTTCTCTGAACGTAACGTTTAGAAAATGTTAGATCCACTAAAACACATTCCATGAATGTTGCATAAATAATGTTTTTGTGCTAACGTTATTAAAGACCAGAAAACTTTGAACGAACGTTCTATTAACGTTACTGGTAGAATGTTTGTTTATAGCTTTGAGAGAACCTCTTCTGAGAACCGGGATAATGTCAGTTTCAGTGAAGGCTGAGAAACGCTGCTCAATGAAGGCATTGTTATCAGAAGGACAAAGACACGTGAGGGAGGGCGAGACAGACAGAAAGAGGAAGACATGCTAACGTTTTGTGCTCGCTAATCTTATTAGCAGACCCAACGTGTGTTGGCAAGAAAACAACGTCGTATTTGTGATCAGGCTGTGATGTTATGAACAGAGCAGCGTATGAGAACCGTCCGATACGAGACTGAGCGCACAACACTGATGAACCAGTCGAAACACTTCAATCCGATGAACTTTACTCCAGAAAAATGAAGGTTTCACATTGCATAATTTTCCAAACTCTGGATTATCATTTATTTATTACAATGACTCTCTTTTAAAAACTAAAAAATGATCAAAATTGCAACTGAAAACAGACTCACCAAAGGATATATGAGGGAAAAGTGTGATTTCTAGTCTTGGAAATTAAACTCTTTAAAAGTCATGGAAATGTCCGTAATGAATATACATTTTTCCAGATGTGTCAAGCTCTAAAATATTTTAATGAGTAGAATAGCCATTGTGAGTGAGTTAAAAATAATTTTAAAAGTGCTCCCATTATGCTATTTTAAAGGTTCCTAATGTTGTTTCCAAGGTCAAAAACACTTTAATTTTCTCATAATATCCACTGCAGCATCAGCTCTTTTCTCTCAGTGTCTGAAACGCTTCGTTCAAAGATTCGGTCTCTCTAAACCCCGCCTTTCTGAGAGCTGCTCTGCTCTGATTGGTCAGAAACCAAACACTCATTATCATATCTGAATCTCAGCTCTTGATTCACAGTGATACGAACAGTAACGATGGCGTCGGCTTTACCGTATCAATCTCAGCAGAAAACAGCGTCTTCTCGACATGAACAACACGAACCAAACTCTTCCAGTCTCAGATACAACTACAGTGATTGAGGGCGGGGCAAAGCAGACGCTGTTCACCGACAGCCAATGGGCTGGCTTTATGCAAATTAGTAACAAACCTAGTGAGAGAAGTGAGACTGGAATTACTGATTACACAAAACATGAAACATGAATAAATGTAAATGCAAACAAAAGTTATTTTTTTGGAGAATTTCAGGGTAAATTGTGCAAATGTGTGTTGATTTAATAGAAGCAGACACAGATTATCCTACAGAGCTGCAAACCCTGAACACACACGTTTACTTATCTATCTAAATAGGAAATGTTGCATAGAATTCAGTTGATATATATATAGTTTTATATATACTGTAACCTGTATTACTATCCCCCAAAATGAGGTTGTCGTCTCACTTCTGGATATCCATATTAATTTGTAAGTAGACACACACACACACACACACACAAAATTAAAATCCTTCCACCTCAGCCGTTTCTTCACACGGCAGCACATGGCATCCCGACACGTTGACATGTGTGGGATCACAAGGTTAACCGGGGATATGGGATAAAGCTCCCATAAAGCTGCTGGTCAGTGTCAACATCATCTGAGTGTTTGAGCATCAAACTTCCTGCTGAAGACCAGGAAAAGTCAGGGCAAAATCTTTATCACGAATATAACTTTTTCCAGCTGAGTCAAACTCTAAAATAGCTACTGATAAGTGCTGTGTGTTAAAAATATACAAATACTTATCCTAGAATTACACAAGTGAGAAATCAACCAGTGAGCAAATATTTGATCAAATGCCTTTAATATGTTGAACTAAAAGGTTGAACATTAACTGGAATCAGTCATTGGAAAACTAGTACAGTTAACCAATGAACACAAACCAGACGAATCCACTTCCACATTCATCCACATGCTGAACTGAAAACCTGATAACAGCTCATATGATATAAGAAGGTCATTCAGTCCCCACAGTTTGATTTTGATCAGAAATACACAAATGAAGAAGAAAGACAAAATATTAAATGTCACAGATGTAGATTTACTGAGTAATCCACTATTTTGTAGAGGAGGGTCAAAATGACAATTTTCACATGAGATTTGAAGCCAAATTAGAGGGGTTTAAACATGACTTTAGAAGATGGCAGCATCAATATTTTATTTTTACACAGAGATTGGTAGATCTATTAGTGGAATCTGTTGACTTTAGCAATCTTTGTTTCATTAAATGCCAACAGTGACGGTTCAAAAATGGGAAAGAAGCACTTCTTGTGTTTCTTTTCCCCAAGTTTGCATGCCTGTAACTCAAGAAGTATTAAAGATATCTTAATATCATTTTAGATTCTGGTTCTTCACAAACTTTTCTTTTGGTGACTTAAATTTAAAGGCTCAATATGGTTCATTTCCAGAGTTATGGAGATCTTAATGCAACTCCATGAGTAAATTGGTAAATTTTAACCACATTTTCAGTGGTCAAAAACCAAATGTCGGTCACTTTGCACACAGCTGATACCTTTTTCTTTTAAAGAAGAATTTCTGAAGAACAAATTATGCTGACAATAGAAATCTAAATTGGGAATGTTCTATTAACAGAATTGCAAGGAATACACCTGTCTGAGTGCCATAAATATTATTTTCCAAAGTTTTCATAAAACAGAAATCTATTTTACAGATTTATTTATATTTTTAGCATGGCTCCACACACACACACTTACACATTTACAGGGAGAAAGTGAACTGAAGACGGTTCACGCTAAAGCTTGTGGCCTTAAAACTGTTCTCATGAAGGCAGAACTAAACACACACACACACACACAGCGCTGATATCCCGTCTGTGCACTGATTATGTGTGTGTGTGTGGGAGATAATATCCGCTCCTGGCTGATACCGGATCTTCGGGGTGTGTGTGTTACAGTGATTACAGGCCAGTCATTTACACACACACAGCGACGCAATCAAG
>RJVU01042594.1:1595095-1605327 GCA_003731715.1 Anabarilius grahami
CAGTGTCCTCTGGGAGAAAGTGTCTCTGCCGAGGGGCTTTTCTCAGACGACAGGAGCCTCACACACACACTCTCTCTGACACAAACACACACACACACTCTCTCTCTGACACACACACGCTCTCTGACACACACACAAACACTCTCTCTCACACACACACACACTTGTTTTTGTGAATTGTGGGGTCATTCCATAGGCGTAATGGTTTTTATACTGTACAAACTGTATTTTCTCTCCCCCTACACTACCCCTACCCCTAAACCTAACCACCTAACACTTTTACTTTCTCACAAAAACTCATTCTGTATGATTTATAAGCCTTTTGAAAAGTGGGAACATGGGTAATGTCCTCATAAGTCACCTCTTCTTGTAATACCTATGTCATACCCATGTCATTATACACATTTGTGTCCTGATATGTCACAAAAACACACACACACAAACACACACTCTCTCTCACACACACACTCTCAAAAACATGCTTTCATTGAATCAGTGGTTGTGTGAATATAAATGTGAAGCGATGCTTTAGATCGCTGGTGTTTTTTACCGCAGTAAAACACAATAATGCAGTATGTGTGTGTTGATATCTGAGAGAAAGGGACAAAACGACTGATCCCACTCCACACAATCCTTAAAACTGTCCTGCCCTCGCTGCAAATGTAGGTCAGCCGTCAAACAGATGCATTACTTACAAACGCAATCTAGATGAATCTGAGAGGGGACACACACACACACACGGATGAATTTGTGTCCGTACTTCAACAAAAACTGGACATCCGCTCTGGGAGTAAACAGGAGATGGAAGCAGAAAGAGCCGCCCATGTTCCGCATTACTGAAAAACACAGAACTTCTGCCATGTTCAACTACAAATGCGCTATTATTTTATACAAAACTTGTGTTATTAAAGTGGCCCTATTATGCTTTTACAGATTTTCCCTTTCATGTAGTGTGTAACAGAGCTGTTTGTGAATGTAAAAGCTCTGCAAAGTTTCAAAGATCAAAGATAAATGGAGTTGTCGTCTCCTAAAAGAAAGAAGTGATTCTGAACTGCCTGAAACGAGTCGTCAGTAATTCCAGTCTCACTTCCTGCTGAACCTACATTGGTTTGGAACGAATTTGCATAATGCCAGCTCATTGGCTGTTGGTGAACAGCGTCTCTTCGCCCCACCCTCAATCACTGTTTTCTGCTGCCAAATCAAATCCACTTTGATGAGATTGATATGGTAAAACTGATGCCATCGTTACTGTTCGAATCACTGTGAATCAAGAGTTGAGATTCAGATATGATAATTAGTGTTCGATTTCCAACCAATCACAGCAGACTGGGCCATCTAACCAATAAGAGCAGAGCAGCTCTCAGAAAGGCGGGGTTTAGAGAGACCGAATCCTTGATCGAAGCGTTTCAGACACTGAGAGAAAAGAGCTGATGCTGCAGTGGATATTATGAGAACATTAAAGTATTTTTGACCTTGAATGAATGTGACTCAACATTAGGAACCTTTAAAATTGAAAAGTGGCACTTTTAATCAATCTTACATTTTATGTTTATTCACAATTATCTTTATATAGTTTGGAAGACAAACGGAAGGGTGGAAGGACATTGGCTTTTGTTGACAGATGAAGCAGTCGACTGTACTGACCCATAAATGATTTCACACACACCCTTAACTACTGCGACCGACGTCTATATTCTGATTCTCACGGTACGGCGTCAACACATCCATCTCTATTTACAAAACAACTCCAGGCGGATTCTATAATGGAAGCATCACAGGAGTAATCAGAGGAAGGCTGGAAATCTGCGAGGGAAGGAGAGCAGGGACAGGAATATGTGCCGCGCCCCGCTCTCGCTCGCTCTCCTGAGGAACTCTAATTATAGCGAGAGAGAAGCCCACGAGACCAGGAAACACTGAGCTGCTGTTTATCTGACATCTGCAGTCCTCCTTCACAACTATTGTTGCATTCTATGCATTAGAACAGGACAGGTTTAAGAAAACAAGATAAATCTTGATTTAAAACACAAACACTGTTAGCCGAGCACAGAAGCAATATCATCAAAACATTTGAGGAATCATTTTACAAATAGCCACTTTCCCCATCATTGACTGAATTCTCCGGCGATCCATGTTTTCACTGTTATATGGTAGGGGGGCGCTATTACGCATCTAAAGATAGATACAGAATCTCCTGATCAAAACACAGGTGAAAAGAAGCAGAAACAAGCGATAGAAGCATTGCTGACGCACATGTCAATTATCAAACATTAAAACGCTACGAAATTAAATGTTGAACCCATGAAGAGGAAGCGATTGAAGCTTTGGGGGTGCTGATGGACTCGATCATCTGTGTTTTGATCATCTTTCTAAATCCCATCTGGACGAAGTCTTTGACAAAAAAACTTCAGTTACTTTAGTTAAGAACGTTTTGCCACTATTTGGGTGTGAGCAAAAACACGCCGTTTTTGTGTGTGTCCCTTTAAATGCAAATGAGCGGCTGCTCCCGCCCCCTTTCCAGAAGAGGGCGGAGCTTTAACAGCTCAACAACAACAAAGCTGGAGAATCTCATGCAGCCAAAATGAGGATTGTCAGTAACGGTGTTCAGCCTTACATTGTTCAAACCGGAGTCGACACTGATGGAGAGACTCAGGAAGAAGTTACAACTTTTAGAACGTTTCTGAATAGTTAGTGGATAAATTTATGTAGTTGCTGTGGAGTTGATTCAACTCATACACTAGCATGTGCCGTCATGTTCATCTTTTGTGCAAATCCAGCGTTGAATTGACCCTCGTTTGGCGTAAAATGACGGCATGTCAACAACACTCTACTACAACAACTCTTCCTCTTCTTCGTTCCCACCACCGGTGAAGGTCAGGTTTAGTACAGAAGGTGGATTAGGATGGAGCCAAAACACCAGGATTGGCCTGATATAACAGCAGAACGTCAGTCTAAACATGTCGAACCTTGACGACGTAAACGAGCCGCATGTTTTATCAGCTCTCAGGACGTTACTAAGTAAACACTGCCTCACGACTGAGTAAATAAACTCTTCCTGGGTCACAACAGGTCAGTAAACGATTACTCAGAGAGTGTTACAGGAGAAATCCATCCATCAACACTGATTTAAACTAAACTAGCATGTGCCATCATGTTAATCTTTTGTGCAAATCCCGTATGGACGCCTACTATACATAGTGTGCCAGAGCCATACACACCAGACTAACGTTTATGATTGCTATCAAATTATGTAAAAGGTCTAATATTTTTTCCAAATTATTGCTTGGACAGAAACGCTCCTTTTTTAGCAATCGAGCTCGTCAGGGTCAACTTGCAGGCTATCCAAGCTAACGAGACACTAAATAGTGTTTTGTGCTCGTCTGTGCAGCCAATGACAGAACAGTTAGCATGCTTTGCTCAAACGTTTGCAATGGCGTTAGAACTGGTACGCCGTTTTCGCTTGCGAAAACAAAATGGCGGCACCGTGGGTGGAAATGTGCAGATAAAGGGGCGGTAATATTATAATAAGATCCCCTTCCTACGTCACAAAGGGAGCGAAATCTGAGCAGCTCGTTTTTTCACATGCTTGCAGAGAAAGGCTTGCCAAAACAAAGTTACTGGGTTGTCCTTTTTCACATTTTCTGGGTCGGTAGATGCACCAGGGACCTGATTATAACACTTAAACGCAGAAAAAAGAGTCAGATTTTCATGATATGCCTCCTTTAAGAGAAGAAAATGATAATGGTGCGCCTGATTAACCGCTCTCATGCAACGCTCTATGAACGTAGAACACATGCAGAAATGCGTTATTGTGTTGAAAAAATAACGAGATGCTGGTAGTGGAATGGGGAAAAAAAGCTAAGTTATTAAACGTTTGACCTTTTTTTCATGGGTGAGACGCTGCAAAAGACACGAGACATGAGTGTGACAGCCAAACACGTCCACAAAACATGAAAACAAAAGCAAAAATAGCACAATGGAATGAAAAACCTGTAAAGAACTACTACTGTATGTTTGATATTTCATGTTTGCATGATGGTGACAGGAGGAAAGGTGCTGTTATTTTCGGTTTTTACAAAGTATTTGCTTTTATTTATTGCTATTACTTTTGGCTAAGAAATATTTAGCATTTTCCTTATTTTATATTATTTCTGAGTATATAGAATATGTTTTTTAACCAGATTGTTAATAAAGAGAATGTTACTTGAATTATTAGGGCCCGAGCACCGATGGTGTGAGGACCCTTTTGTAATTGCTCGGTCAATTATTATTCTTCTCCAAAATTACTGAATCGCATTTTTGAGGGCTTAAACATGCTCGAAAACTCATGAAACTTTGCACACGCGTCAGAAGTGGTGAAAATTTACGTCTGATATGGGTTTCTGAATTAGGTGTGTCAAAATGGCTCAATAGCGCCACCTACAAAATTTCAATTAAGCGCCTTTCGCGCTAGGTTTCACGTACAGGTATGAAATTCGGTAGACACATATAACAGCCCAATACCTACAAAAAAAGTCTCTTGGTGCAAAATCTGAAAACCAACCGGAAGTGAGATATTTTGAATTTTCTCTGCAAAATTTTTGCAGTTTTTGCTATTTCCAGACGTTGTACCTTAACAAACCCCTCCTGGAGCTTTAATCATATAAACATCATATTTGGTCAGTCTAATCTAAAGGAATTTGTGACGTTACATTGCGAAGATCTAGAGTTTTCGCTGAAGAGCGTGTCAAATTTCGATGTTTCGCCATGAAAAAGGAAGTTGATAGTAACTCGAACATACAAAGTTGGATCTGCCCCAAACTTCACAAGTGTTATTAGAGTCCTGGTCTGAAGACATCTACATGACAATATTCAGTAATAGTCAAAGCGCCACCTGTTGGCAGCAGGAAGTGTGGCATGTCGAAATGATATTTCTCCTGTATTTACTCGCTTACATGCATGTCACACTGTTCGCTGTTTTCCTAAGGCCACCGGGTGGCGGTGAGCCCGGGTGTGAGGGCCCTTTCATCGCTGCTTGCAGCTTTAATATTGTAGTTGTGTTTTTAAATTGACTAGTTAAACAAATGAAATCATTTTTGCAATATCGCCCAGCCCTAGAACATTCCATTTCATCTTTCTGCAAACATTATGAGAATGTTACCTTTGAATGTTCTCTGAACATTCCGAAACAAGTAGTTACATTTAAAAAAACGTTATATGAACGTCCAATAAAAGGTGTCAGGAAAGCTCCATGAACGCTCTGAGAACACTATTACAGACCAGAACAAACGTTCAATTAACGTTACTGGAAGAGCACTTGTTCATAACTTCGAGAGAACCTTCCCTGTTAACTGGGAGTGTGGTATGAGTTATAATAAATCAGATTTCATTTATTTAACAGGAAACATACACAACACAGTGGTTGTGCCAGAGTTATCTATAGACTGTAATTTGCATCTGCGGTTCAAATTAGAATAAGCAATAATCAGGACGACAACACCAGCTGTTATTTGCATAGAGCTTTTCACAATCCAAATCGTTTCAAAGCAGCTTTACAGAAAGTGCACGTTTTGCAATATTAATTTCCCGTGAAACAACGGGTGCGGCACCTGTACTAGCATCAAGGTAACCGCATCATTAACCCTCCTCTGGGACGAGGCTGAGGCGTCATGTGGGACTGTGCTAATCACGCTTCCATGTTGCGGTGGTTGTGAAGGTCAGAGGTCAAATCTAACCACTAGAAACATCTGTCACATGATATGGATGTGTAATTCGCAGCGCTCTCGTTATTAACGACCCTCCACAGGGCTGTAACCATGGTGACACGTGCAGTGGGGCATATATGCGCTTCCCGTGGATTTTATATTCGGCCCCGTCCGACTAACAGTGCATAAATCTCATGAATCAACCCATCATTACTGGGAGGAAGGGCTGCAAGACGAAATCATTTACACATTTGCTCTAAAAATCACTTAACGCAAGAAAATACAGAAAAAAAAAAATCTAGTTTAAAAATTAAAATCTAGTTTTTTTGCATTTTACACATTTATAACAACACTTGGCTACATGTTTTACTAAAAGATTTTAATATAGCACATCAAGACTTCAGTGCAAATGAATCAATGATGAATCATATATTTATTCATTTTGATTTACATGCACCATTATTTACATTTTACTAACACATTTTAACATATGAAAAATTCCACAGGGAGACTTTTGATTCACTGAAACAGACACTTCAAAAGAACCGATTCACTGAAATCAAACCATTTTTTCCTACTGAATCTAGTTTAAATACACTAAATGAACAATAAAATAATATTTATACTTTTTTTTTGCATTTAATACATTTATACGCACCAATATAACACCACTTGGCTACCCGTTTTACTTAAAATATTTTAATATAGCACATCGAGACTTCCGTGTGACAGCGCAAATGAATCGATGATGAATCATATAAATTTATATTTGATTTACAAGCACCAATTTTTATGCACATATTTTACTAACACATTTTAATACATGAAAAATGCCACAGGGAGACTTTTGATAACATTTCTGAGTGATAAACAAACCGATTCACTGAAATCAAACCATTTTTCAGAAACATTTTTGGTGTAGAATCCATCTAGAAAAATCAATTTTTACAGTGTATCGTCATAACGCTCTAATCACAGATCAAAGGATCTCTGTGAATGCACAGCAAATAAATGCATTCAAATCAGTTAGATATATTGGCACAAAAACGCCTGAAATATATACCATGAATATTTGATATGTGTCGGCCAAGCACACACTCATCCTGATTATTCAAGAAGCTGTTGTGTTGGCCATCAGCATCGCTCACCTGCTGACACGCCATGTTACAGCCAACAAAGCCGTGCATTCAGTGTTCAAACCCGCCGGTCATCTCAAAACGGGCTCTGAATGCCTGCCATACCAGTGTGGGTCACGTGACCTACCAGATCTATAGTTTTGAATAAAAGCGAATGACGACAGCAGCTAATTGGAGCACAAACAACAGAGAACATGCGATATGGTGTTTTATGCAAGGAGGTACAGATGAAAACAAAGACAACTCTGTCCTTGCAGCAGTTTTGTATTACAGTATTTGTGACGGTTATTATTATACACAATGATACTATTTTGCCCTTTACCATCACTCAAATGTTCACAGAAGAATTGTATGAGGAAAACAGGCCATGACTGACAACTAGATTTGGACTGTATTTTACTTTTCGCAGTCTGTCTGCTTTAACATTTGTCCACGAACATCTGTCAAACCTCCATTTCTCCAGACCTTTTGGTGGCAAGCAATTGTGAAAGCAATTAAACACTGTTAAATGTAGTTTAATACAATCCCTAAAGCAAATCAATATCCCACAATGACCTCAAAAACAACATCATCACACGTGCTTCAGATCAAGCTAATGTTGTTTACATCATAACCATGTTCAATAAAGAGCTTCATTCTACACTCACGACGCCTTTAAAAAGAACTGATGGATGGGTAATACCATGGTATTTTATACAATATTCATATGTAATGTAGTACTCCAAGAATACCATGGTATATTCCCAAAAACTCCCACAGTAGCTTGTTATAATATCCTTCAAAAGTCTGGAAATGTGTTGAATGCAGTGGAGAGACACAGCTGACTGCGGTGTGGAAGATTACAGGCTTAGACCAGTGCAAAAACAATGGTGTTTTAAAGTAAAAATAAACTTAAACCGGTTGTTAGTGTTTAAAAATAGCGTGTTCCTCGAAACACAATAGCTGCAGTTTTGTCAAGATTCTCCATTATCTTGAACAGCCTAAACTGGTTGACTGGTTTTAGCTGGTCTTCCAGGCTGGTCTGGTTTTAGAGGGGTTTTAACCAGTGTTGCCAAGTCTGCAGTGTTCCCGCGAAATTAGGCTACTTTAACACTGTTGTTTTTCATGTCTGGGGGTTAAAGCGACCCCAAATAACATGATATTTAGCTCCCGGAATGCAAATTTTACCAGTGGAACCCCACCAAAAACTGGGATTTTACCCCCCGGAACGCGATTTTTACTGAGGAATCCCTGCAAAACTGTTTGGACTAGTCTTGGGTAGCAATTGGGTGGGTTTTGTTGTGAAAACCTGGCAACCCTGGTTTTGACCACTTCTTTAGCTGATTTGACCACCTTAAACCAGCCAAGACCAGCAAACCAGAGCAAAAACAATGGTGGCTTAAAGTAAACCGATTGTTAGCATTTTAAAAATAGGGTTTTCCTTGAAAACACAATATAGCTGCGGTTTTGTCCAGATTCTCTATCATCTTGAACAGCCTAAACTGGTTGACTGGTTTTAGCTGGTCTTCCAGGCTGGTCTGGTTTTAGAGGGGTTTTGACCAGTGTTGCCAAGTCTGCAGTTTTCCCACGGAATTGGGCTACTTAAACACTGTTGTTTTTTTATGTCTGCGGGTTGAAGCGATCCCAAATAACATGATATTTAGCTCCCGGAATGCAAATTTTACCAAGGGAACCCCACCAAAAACGCGGATTTTACCCCCCAAAACAAAATTGGGCAAGTTTTGAGTAGCAACTAGGTGAGTTTTGTTGCGAAATCCTGGCAACCCTGGTTTTGACCACTTCTTAATCTGGCTTGACCACCTTAAACCAGCCAAGACCAGCAAACCAGTGCAAAAACAATGGTGGCTTAAAGTAAAAATAAACAAACCGGTTGTTAAGCATTTAAAAAATAGCATGGTCCTCAAAACACAACGTAGCTGCGGTTTAGTCCAGATTCTCTATCATCTTAAACAGCCTAAACTGGTTGACTGGTTTTAGCTGGTCTGGTTTTAGAGGGGTTTTGACCAGTGTTGCCAAGTCTGCGTTTTTTCCGCGGAATTGGGCTACTTAAACACTGTTGTTTTTTGAAGCGACCCCAAATAACATGATATTTAGCTCCTGGAATGCAAATTTTACCAGAGGAACCCCGACAAAAATGCAGATTTTACCCCCCAAAAACGCGATTGGGCTACTTTTGAGTAGCAATTGGGCGGGTTTTTGTTGTGAAAACCTGGCAACCCTGGTTTTGACCACTTCTTAATCTGGTTTGACCACCTTAAACCAGCAAACCAACACAGGCTGGTCTTTCAGCAGGTAACGGAATGTAACGTAACGTATTTAGCGATATTAACGCATCAAGCGCAATGAGTCACGTCATAAAGAAACATAGCCGAAGGATGCGAAAACATCAAACGCACCCCGACGTCATAAAAATAATTCTCTCTAAACGCACCCAACAGTGAATCATAATTTGGAATCAATCCGACTTTCAGTTCCAGGTTATTATCCGATATCATTTGATTCCTAGAGGATTCGTGTTTGATCCCATTATGATCCCTGTTTGATCCCAACCCAACAGGCCACTGAACGCATTCCTCCATTAACTATCTGGATCTGCACCAAAACACAGTCGAAATTAAACGCGTAAAGCTTTTAATATGTTCATAATATGTTCATTATGTTCATAAAGACCGCAGCAGATTTAAACGATCTGAAGGTTTGGATCACCTTCAGCATGACAGTTCGCTTATTAATATTAATTAGTGGATCTGTTACACAGTATTTCTGGATGTCGGATATAAAATATCGCTCATTTAACAGCGCGCGATACATTCCGCGTACGCAGCGATTGATTTAATCGCGAGAAATTTCCGAAAAAATTCCACACCAACCGAGCAAACAAAATTCCTTGGGTAATATTATATGACTCAAAAACAAATACATTATCGTTTAATATTTAACCTCTTCTGACCGAAAGAAACACGCGATGTTTGGTATCGAGTCGCTGTTTCTGCTGTATGTAACGCTGTGATGATGTTACATTTGTTACACTGATGGTCACATTGATCAGCGTTCGGCGTCGCTGCGATCTTTTGTTGATTTCTTACCTCCACCGCGAGCGTCGACGTCGCGAACATCAGCAATATGAAAACCTCTCGACACCCCATTCTGCTGCTCTTCTCTGCGTTTCCAACAAACAGCGCTGCTTTTATCGAGTAAATATCCGTTTGGCGTAAAATGTCGGTGTGTGGTTCGCGTCGACTCCCAGAAGAATGCGATGCGCCTGCGATGGCGAGTCAGGGCGGCGCGTCATCTGACGCGGGAATGAATCCGGGAGGGGGAGCAGGGAATGCCGCCTGACACTGAAAATACTGCAAACTAACATTAAAATAAAATCAAAGACTGCACTTCGATTTACAAACTTTATTTTACCTTA
>RJVU01042594.1:1610149-1634553 GCA_003731715.1 Anabarilius grahami
TTAGGGATAGGGGTAGTGTAGGGGGATAGAATATACAGTTTGTACAGTATAAAAACCATTACGCCTATGGAGAGTCCCCACTAAGATAGCAAAACAAACCTGTGTGTGTGTGTGTGTATGTGTGTGTGAATGTAAGTGTGTGTGTGAGAGAAAGAGTGTAAGGGAAAGTGTGTGAGTGTTTATGTGTGTTTCAGTGAGTGTGTGTGATTGCGAGTGTGTGTGTGTGTGTGTGTGTGTGTGTCAGAGAGAGAGAGTGTGTGTGACAGTGGGCATGTGTGAGAGAGTATGTGTGTGAGGATGTGTGTGATTGCGAGTGTGTGTGTGTGTGAGAGAGAAAGAGTGTGAGTGAAAGTGTGTGAGTGTGAGTGTTTATGTGTCTTTAAGTGAGTGTGTCTATGTGTGTGTGTGTGTGGGCATGTGTGAGAGAGTGTGTGTGTGAGCTTGTGTGTGTGTGCTAGAGAGAGAGAGAGAGTGTGTGTGTGTGTGTGTGTGATAGAGAGAGAGAGAGAGTGTGCTAGAGAGAGAGAGAGAGAGAGTGTGTGTGATAGAAAGAGAGTGTGTGTGTGATAGAGAGAGAGAGAGAGTGTGTGTGTGATAGAGAGAGAGAGAGTGTGTGTGTGTGTGTGTGNAGAGTGTGTGTGTGATAGAAAGAGAGTGTGTGTGTGTGTGTGTTAGAGAGAGAGAGAGTGTGTGTGTGTGTGTGATAGAGAGAGAGAGAGAGAGAGAGTGTGTGTGTGATAGAAAGAGAGTGTGTGTGTGATAGAAAGAGAGTGTGTGTGTGTGTGTGTGTGTGATAGAGAGAGAGAGAGAGAGAGTGCTAGAGAGAGAGAGAGAGTGTGTGTGTGTGTGTGTATGTGTGTACTTACGAGAGCACGTCTCCCACATACGCGTAGTAAGAGCAGCAGAAAGGAGGAACTCCGTCGCAGCAGTACTCAACACAGCTGTCACACTGAGCATCTCCACGTCCTGCACACACACACACACACACACACACAAACAACATGATTACCTCAAACATTGGGGAAAAACACCAAATCCAAACAATACAAAGATATATGCTCAATGTGAACTGCAATTCACATTTACACCATTCAGCGATGTGCGTTGGGCAAATCAAATCATATTTAAAAAGTTTTAGTGGAAAATAAGTCTAATAATAAAGAATATGATATTTCTTCAGCGTGCTTCAGCTGTTTTAGACCGAACAATATAAAATGGAAATATGTCCTTGCAGTGTGTCTCTGTATCCAGTGTTGTGTTGGAGGGTCGAGCTCGACTGATCCCATCATTCCTGCCGCTGACGGACGAGTCTGATCCTGCAGAAACAATCATGTGTTGCTTCTTGCTCAGAGCTCTTTAATGCATCAAACACACCGCTGACAGAAACCTGCTGGACCGATCAGTGACGAAGACTGCTTTATGGGTGTGTGCAGCTTAATTATTGCTTAATGCAAATCCTTTCCATTAATTGTATCTGTGTTTGAATATATATATCTCATGCTCGAGGATGAGGATGGTTGGAACACAATTACGGCGCTATCTTGTCCTGCCCACAGTCATCACAGTATAATTGGTGTAATTATGACTTCTGAAGCACCAAAATTTGGCTTCAATTTGAGTGGCGTCTGTTTGCATCTGGCTGAGCAAACTGAGCAAATGTGGGGCCCTGCAGACTGGGTGGTCCCCCAGAGGCCCTCACTTTACCTCTGGGTCCTGTCGGTCAACACTTTTGGGACAAAGACGCTTTAGAAGCACTGGTGCCTTAAATGTCACTGCACACACACACACACACACACATCACAAAGCATGTCTGTATGGATAGTGTTGTTGCAGTGCCATGGTACTGGATGAATATACAATGATATTTACTTGATACTCCAATGTATTTCAAAAAATACCATGGTAGCATTAACACACGCTAGTAAAATGAGCATTATAAAAACTAACAAAACAATAACGTCATTTCTAAAGGTTTTCTGAACATTCGAAACATTTTCATTATTGGAACGTTACTTTGGAATGTTCTCTGAACGATATACGTTTTGAGAACATTCTATAAATGTTACTGGAAGAACGATTGTTTCAGTTGGGTAATGTCAAAAAGTTGAGTGAGAGATAATCAGACTTTACTTTTACTAGATAACTCATAAGTAACTTGAATTGGTTTCTAAGTCATCGCACAATAAAACAATCAGTTAAATGTTTAATTGATGTAACGTTACTTCCTAGTTGTTGTTCGTGTGTCACAATAAGTTTTCTAAACATATCCAACTAACAAAAAAATAACGTCATTTCTAAAGGTTTTCTGAACATTCGAAACGTTTCGTTTGGTTACGCGAACGAACATTCCATTTGATCATTTTGCATTATTGGAACGTTACTTTGGAATGTTCTCTGAACGTTCTGAAACAAGTAGTAACATTTAAAAAAATGTTAGACGAACGTCCAACTAAAAACATTCCATGAACGATAGATACGTTTTGAGAACATTAATTGATTCGTTCTATAAATGTTACTGGAAGAACGATTGTTTTAGTCGGGTAATATCAAAAAGTTGAGCGAGATCAGACTTTACTTTTACTAGATAACTCATAAGTAACTTGAATTGGTTTCTAAGTCATCGCACAATAAACAATCAGTTAAATGTTTAATTGATGTAACGTTACTTCCTAGTTGTTGTTCGTGTGTAACTTCTGAAATATGAAAACGCGTTACCGGCGAATAAGCAGAGCAGCAGCGAGTCCCGCACGAACTTCCAACTCTTCTGTGAACTCGGCGTCCTCGGATTTTCCATAATGTTCCCGTTGATTTATGGAAAGCAAACGCGTCTGACCAACTTTCACATGTTAGTTGACAGTTAGTTCATCGAACCGATGATACGTCTGTGTTGGTCTGACTGTCAAGTTTTAGACGCTAATAATAAAGTCCATAACGCTCCACGTGTTCCACGAGTCTCTCAGAACTTCTCCTTTTGACTCCTTCCTCTTTGTCTTTAACTTCTTCCTTGCGCTATTTTCTTTTCTTCACTCGATCCCCTCCCCCAGGAACTTCGTCCTGCCGCTCAGGGAGTCTGGATGAGACTGAAGGGCCGCGCGGCGCCGCCCGCCTCCACCGTCACGACTCATCATCATCACCATCATCATCATCACACGAGCATTACCGGTTACCTCAGGAACAAAACAAAAGCCGCACGATCATTCTGGGAACACGTTCGTCCTTTTCTGCAAATTGCATCATCATCATCATCTTCTCTCTGTAGTGTCCCTGGAGTCTATATTTAGGTCTCTCTTCAATCGTGTTTTCACGAATCCTCTCTGTGTGCATCATCCCTGACCTCAACCAAACACGAAGAGTAAACAAGAGCATCTCACTATCATATGCACGAGATTCAGACTGTAATTCATAGGATTTATAGTTCCACGTCTTCATAATGTATCCATCTTAAGTAGTTGACAAACATATAAGCTAACATTCCCATTAAAGGCACAATATGTAAGGTTTGTGGATTAAAATATCCAATATCCACTTGTGCAACAAGTGTCTCACAGCAGCCGCCAAGCGAACACACAGAGTAGGATTATTAGAACTTTCAACATATAAATGTATCTAATATGATAAACAGCGCTGTATTACCCCACATATGCTTGACCGGAAGAAGCGGAAGCGGCGACTATGGCATAATAAAAGTCCCGCTGCTCTCGAGACATGTGTCGCGCTCATCTCTCATTAGCAATCGCTCCAGCAGCCTCGTTCCGCTCCAACGCCCTGCTTCATACTACAGTATTGTTAATAAATCTTAGCTCATCAGTGAATATGATTTCTGCCCGAGTCCCGTCGGATTCTTTTCCACCGGCTGTAGACAACACCTCCAATGATCCCACGGAATCTAGGCGTCATCAAGCTACGCCTTTGTTTTGAATAAGCGACCTCTAGTGGCGAAATTTACATATTGTGCCTTTAAGTTATTTGAATGTTCTCTAAATGTTCAGTTTTAAGAAAACAAACCAGAAAAAAAAAAGATTTTCTTGGCTATGCAAATGTTAACTGAACATTCAATTTGATCATTTTGCAAACATGTTACTTTTGAATGTTCTCTGAACATTCTGATTCTGAAATAGTAACATTTAAAAAAAAATTAATTGTTTGTTTTGTTTTGTTTAAAGATTGTTACTTGTAATAAAGGAAAAATCTTGCTATCTTACATATTACATATTTACATCTTGCTTGTTTCACCCTGTGCAGTTTTCAGACAGAGATAAAGGTTTTCAGTAGATCATGGTGTGCAAAGTCACTTGTTATTTTGCTGAGCGGCTGGTTGAATGTATTATTCAGCAGAAGGACTGGCTTGGGTTGAACGCGCTTCCACTTGAACCACCCTTGTAACATAATGACTAAACCACACAGTGTCCTCTTTAATTATTAAAGCTTGTTATATAACAAAAGACTTCCTCGTTATGACGAGCTGATGTGGTTATTACCTGTGCTGCTGAATATGCCAGTCAAGCAGGCTTTCTGTGAACAGCTGTTGGGAGCGCTAATATAACTGAATTAATTTAAATGATTTCATTTGCCCCAGTGAGCTTTCCTTTTGTCTGGTTCCTAATATGAGCAGATAGACTCAGCAGCCTTGCATTTAATATTGTCATGACTAGATCTGGTCATGTTGATGCTCTTTTGACCACATGTATTTAAATATAATTATATACAATGTGCATACATTTGTGTTGACTTTATTAAAGTTGTAAGCTGCAATGTCTGGACTACATATGATAATATGATATTGGTATACCTTATAACTTATATCTCTCCTGCTAAACTGTGTTTTGCAATTATCCACATTTTATTAATCAATTAATTATAAATAAGTGGTGGCTCTTATTTTAGACCTTGTGTCAGATTTATTGTGCAACTGATTTGCATTTGTGAACAGAAGCAACTGAAATATAAAGATAAAAGCCCAATTTACTATTTAATCCATTCATTTAGAACAAATTATCCAAGTTAAAAATATACTTTTAGAGTAAAATACTCTTATCAGTCCACAGAGCAGCGTTGCAATCCCCCTGCAGTACCTTCATCAACCGCTAGGGGGCCTCAGACCAGGATTTAGACTCAGCAGCCACACCCAAAATAAGCCAAACAAATCATTTTGGTCCACAAATCAATGTGATACTTTATTCATAAACCTAAGATCATAGATATTGTATAAATACTCTAATATAATCTACATCCTTCAGTTATTTCAATAACAACAATAACAATAACAACAAATAGAAATACAATAATAATAAAAAAGCAACAAGATTATATTAAATGGGCTGTACAAAAATAAATAACGTTTGGATATTCTGTACAAAAAAGACACACCTCATTACAAAGATACCTTCTCAGAAGGCAGGAGAGGATTACTTATGAAGTAGTAGTAGGAGAGAAGTCCTCCACACAATCAGACAGAACTAACCCACACATACATAAACACACACTCGCACAAACACACTCTCTCCTCAGGTATAAATCCTATGCTCTTTGGTCACCCTCCCCCTTAAAAAAAAAAATGATCCCTCTTGATCGGGTATGGCTTTGCAAAATGCTGAAAATATCAACCTATGAAGCTAAACGTAAAGCTAATGTGCGTTCTTAAACTTAATTATGCGGAAATGCATAATACCTGTTGTGGTGTTTGATTAGCAGCATGTGTGCCTAGCTGAGGTGAAATATGGCGTTGATTTTGGCAAGAAAATGCATTTGTTAAATATGTGCTTTGAGTTTGTAACTTTTAAATATAGAACCACTAGAGGGTGCTTTATATGAAACACCACTACTAATGAACTCCTTTGTCTCAGTACGGCTCTTGACCCTAGGAAAAGACATTAGCTCCTATATGCCCTCTTGTGACAAATTAAACCTGTCTGTCTAGTCCAGCTCAGACAGACACTACAATTGCATAGCTGTTTCATGCACTCTTTCATGAATCATCCGTCATACACACCCATGCACACTCAAAATCTAACATGCATGACATCAGCATCCAAAGCAGCAGAGGTGTTCGTATTCTTCTCCTCCATCACAGCTGTCAAGGCAGGTACACCGTGTGCCAGCTTTGTGCCCTGTACCCAGTGTTGGATGGGTGAAAGAAATTTGGTTGCAGTCTCTGTCATAAAGGGCCCTTTGAATCCAAAGCACCAACGTACAGCCGTTCAAGGTTGTTGCAAGCCTCAGTGTTCAGTTTCAACAGGGAGTCAGGTTGCACAATTCCAAGCGAGGTCGTGGCTGATTTTTTGCGTTGCAGCTCTCGTTAGGCAAAATGCGACCATCGTGTCCAATGCAGCGCAGTAGACGCTTGCGATAGCCTCTGCCGCATGCTTTGGAACAATCGGACCACTCCCCCTGCAGCCAGGTTGGGCACGCCTGCAGAGCACAGGATTGTGATGACGCAGGGCGCAGCTCTTCAGGGCAGTCTTTTGACTGATGGCCATAAGCATCAAGGCAAAGGACGTCCCGCTTCTGGACACCACCACCGCAGGTCTGCGAACAGGGTCCCCACTCACGGAGGGCCCATTCGGCATCTCCAGCTTCACTAATGGCATTAATGGATGGACGATTTGACACACTGGGACGTGGAGCAAAGTAGCTGTACTTTACGCGAGGTCTTGGGGAATCTCCGACTGACAACACCTGGATAGTAAGAGCCTCAGGTAAGGGAGCGAAGCTTCGGAGGCGCTCTAGTGTGGCAGAGGAACCGCTGTATCGCAGAAGTGCACCTTTCAGAGAGATATCAGTCTCTAAAGTCATCAGCTTATAGTCGCCGTTCAGTAGGTACGTGCCATCTTGCCGGCGGACTGCTAGGTAGCTATTGTCGTGGCGGCGGCCTCCAAGAGAACGCTGCTTAACATCTAGGTGCGTGGCACCAGCTGGAATCGTCACTATGTCTTGGTAGCCTGGTCTAAAGTGCAGAAACAAAAGCAATGGTCAGTAACGGAATTTGAGGAGGTATGTTGGAAAACTCAAACTAGCTGGTAACATTCATGTGAAGGTGTGGACTTACATAGCACGTTCCATTGATCCAGAAACTTTCTTGCAAGTAGATCCATCTCCTCCACAGATGCCGCATTTGTCGAAACGCTTGTTGGAACCAATGACTCGGTCACAACCAGCCTTCACACACTGGCCTTGGACACAGACTGAGGTGGAATCCGGGGTGCATGGTGTTCCATCAGCCACCTGAAGGGATTGGAGGGAACATCAGATTACACACTTGTCTTGCATCCACCAAACCATTACAGATTTTACAACAACTCTAGGTGGATCAGGCTAACTGAGACACTCACCTTTGGCTTCAGAATGAAGAAGTACCCAGTTCCCTTTGCTCGGCACACCAACTTGCAGCGGTCCTTGGGAGAGACTCCCGCATACTTCGGCACCCACTCGACACCTTCTCCTGTGCCGAATGACACCTGAGAGGAGATGTCATTGTGGGCCAAACACTGTTCCTCACGGAATGTCAAACCTGCGGAAAAACAAATACAGTTGAGTATAAAGCAGCTTGCATTTGGTTGCATTGGTTGAATAAGCAGTGAAGAGACAATCCCATACCATTGCTATCGGGGCAAACCTCGGTGTTGCAGGAGCGGTACTGAATTCTCTTGCCCTCACAGTATTTGCCTCCATTTTTGGGTTGGGGACTGTCACAGTCCCTAAAAGAGTATTGTACTCCTCCTCCACAGGTACGTGAGCAATCTCCCCAAGACCCCCAAGTTCCCCATCCGCCATTGACTGGAGTCTTAAAGGCAACAAGACAGAAGCATTGTCAGTCACAAATCAGAATGACACAACTTCCTTATGACAATTCAGAAGTTCACACTTACAAATAATTAGATAGAATAAAAAGTATGCCATCCGAGGGGAGGGCTCCAAGTTCGGAATTTTGGCCCGAACCCAGAGTACTCCCCCCGTATCTCTGGTTAGGATAGTAACCAGGCAAGTGTGAGGAGACGAAGTGGTGGAGGGATGCAGGAAACTGTCAACGTAGGTGAGTCGGCTATGTATATATATATATATATATAGGCCTTATCTTTTGCTGATAGGTTAGGCAATTTGTTCCTCCCAAACTTTGTTAATAAAACATCATCAAATGGTACACCAAATGGTGCTCACCTGATATCTGGCAGCGTCTGCCTTGCTCAAGCATCGTCCTGCCATACAGTAGCTGTCAGACCCACAAGGCGTCCCATCGGCCCATGGAAAGTTCTTGGTTTGGCAGACCAGCAGGCCATTTGTAGCTGTGACCGTGCACCAAAGTGCGGCACAAGTGGTGCTCAGGTCAGGACAGTGCTGAGACTCCTCTCCAAATGTGAGACGGCACTGTCTGTCGGCATCGTAAACTGAACCTGGCAGAGCCTGGGGCAACTGCTGAGGCTTCTGGGGCTTGTCCAGTAAACACTGACCATGGCCATTGTCCAGGAAGGTTGTGACCATCAGGGCACTGCAAGGAGACCAGGGCTGTAGCTGGTCCAGATTTGACAAGGTCGAGGCCATCATGTGGGCGCTCCACTGGTCTCCATTAATGCTGGCACATTGTTTGGCATCATCATGGGGCATGTTGAACACGTGACCTACAGGAGGAGCACACAATTTATTGACTTGTTCTACACCTGCATAGAGTCTAGTTTTACATAGAAACATGGGAATGCACCTACCAAGCTCATGTGCTACGGTGAAGGATGCTTGGAGGCCGTCATCTTCAACAATGGAGCAACTTCGATCGGGATCGCACACGGTTCCCACATCCGCCATTCCCAGAGTGTCACAAGAATGAGCACCACAAAGATCCTGCAAAATTCACAACTATGAGCGATGCGACATAATTTACTCAGATGAAACCAATTGTGGTATGTTAAGAGAAACGTACCTGTCTAGTGAACAGTACTGCTGTGTCGTAATGCTCAGGGTGCCGGTCACTTGGTGGGTTGTGCTGCTTTTGCCACTGGCAGAAGTTTCTAAGGGTAAGCGCTGCATTGGAGGACACCTGGGGACCGTGCTCTTCATCATACACAACAAGAAGCTTCACAACTGCCAGAGTGATGGAGTTATGAATGGTAGGGTGTCGATACAGACGAGATGCCACCGCCATGATGGTCAGCAGGTAAGGTTTGAGCCCAGCTCCATGAAACTCTGCCATTGACTGGTCTGCCACAATCATGATCTCCAAATAGCGAGGAGTCGACACAAAGCGACGGGATCTGTGGTGTGCTGGAAGATAGGAAGACAGTGATTAAAAACACATTTTTTGAAAAAGTGAAATCTAAATCACATGCACTATTTTGTCTATTTAAAAACCCCATGAAATGACTTTTCCCATGTTGATGATCAAAGGCTTGGTCTTTTTTATTTAAAAAGCCAATAGGCTTTAACTCACATGGTTTAATCACAATTTCTTACTTCCTATTGCTAGTCGTGTGATATTAGGGGGCGGGACATTCTTATTCTAGAGAGCATTTTATTGGACATGCATTTATATACACTAAAAATGCTGGGTTATTTCAACCCAAATTTGGGTTAAATATGACCAAACCCAACGTTGCGTTAAAAAAAGTAATTTAAAATTTAACTCAGTGGTTGGGTTTGTCCATTTCTGACCCAAATTTGGGTTGAAACAAAATAGCATTTTTAGAGTGTACGCCCTTGAGTGCATGATGATGTCATCAATATTTTTGGTCTGTTTTCCTGGAACCAAAAGACTGTGTGTTTAAATGAGTGTAGATGCTAAAATGTACTTTGTCAACTTTTAACAATAAAAATTCCAAAGAGTTTTTTTTTTTTCAGTGATGCCCCAAAAAAACCTTTCAGTTCTTAAAATAACCCTTTTTAGAACATTTTAATAATCTCAAGGAACGTTTTTCAATATAAATAACCTTTTATGCAGTGGAAATGTTCCATTAATGTTATGTTTCTTTAAGGAACCATTAATGCCAAAAAATTGAACCTTAATTTTTAAAGAGTCTACATATAGATGCCTCAAATGAACATAAAGGCATTTTTGATTGCAAATAGTTAAGTAACTGTGTACTTAAAAAGATGGAAAGCTATTGGGAGCTAGTGCTGAGCTTGCTTACTTCTTAATTTGACTATAAGCTTCTGCTCCGCCCAGCTAATAACGTCTCCAAAACTTGCGCACTTTCACGAGAAACGTTGGCGGAAATACAAGTCCTCCGGTGCTGATCTGCGCAACATGCGGTACCAGGAGGAGAACTTCCACGTCTCTCCAGCGCATTCTCTCCCACCTCCCACTCCCCCCATCCCTACGTCCCCTTCCCTCCTCCTGCGTATGTGGAGAGATTTCTGCCCTCTCCAAGTTAACCCTCGCCTCGCTTTTGGGAAAGGCTCTTCGACAGTTTAGAAAAACTGATATTTTTTAAGATGAGTTTAAACGAGCAGACAGAACATCTGTGCAATGAGCAATCGATTTATTTTCCAACTAAATTTGGCGCGTAATGCGTTAAAGCAGACGCAGAACTCTCAAACCTGCTTAATTCGCTCCTCATGCGCCAGCGCGCACCGAATGACGCGGAGTCACCGAGTTTATTCGGGTTACCGGAGGCGTGCGTGAAATATTCATCTTAGTCTCTCAACAATAATAAAGTGTAAAGAAACTTCTTTTGGCAGAAAATAGATACATATTCTGCAATATTTACCTTTAGACTCAGATGGGATGGGCTCGGATTTGGTTGAAAATTGTTTCTCGGCGACCCGTTCCTCCTCCTCGTTCACCCCACACTTAGAACCGTTCTCCTCAGCCAACAACCCCCGTTTTCTTCTGCGGATGATATGGATGTCTCCATCCGAAGCCTCTCCGCTGGCGTTCGCGGGTTGGATGAAGTACTCTTCGCCGCCGACATAGAAGCCGCCCCGCAGTCCATTGCACAGATTGATCGCCGCAGCGGAAAGTTCTTCTCCGTTAACGGCCCCCGAGAAGAAGCACCGCGCCTGTCCCGCGCTGTCAAACTCCTCGGACTCGGGTTTCCCCACCATCTGGAACACAAACCCAGGCGCTAAAAAGGTCTGATCCGGTTCCAGCACCAACACCATCTGATTTCCAAAGACGTCCAAGCGATAGATGCGTTTCTCGGATTCCTTTTCCCGTGCCTCTGCTGTATGGGTCGGTTCGGTGCCGTATGAGTCGAGCCGGACCGGCACCACGGTGCTCTCCTCCCACGCGCTCTGCGCCGCGTTTACGCACAGCGCTGCAACGAAACCCAGTATGACGCGCAAAAAAGACATTATATTCCTGTTGGGTTCTCAAGAGCAAAATGATGGACCAATCCTTACAAAGTTTTAGTTCTTTGAGAATTTGACTCCCGGAGCTGGTAGACAGAAACAAAACCAGAACACTGCAATAGGTACCAATCCAGAGATGAAGTCGTCTCAAAGTGGAAATAAATAAAATGATCGCAGTCTCTAGCAGCAGTTGAAAAGACGAGTCTTAAAAAGCATCAAAAGTGGGCAGTTTTCCCTCACTGTCTCCTCGAGTTTCAACTCTCCTTCTGTCTTAGAAGCAAGAAGCCCGGCTCTCTATATATGCTCCAGTGCAGGACCACCCCTTTCCTCAAGCCCCTTTGATCTACTGCGGCCAAATCTAGTACGCAACTAGAGTGCTGGAGCACAGCCACAACCATCAATCATCAGAGTGCAACACTTACGACCCAAAGCTTCTCTTCTGGCCCTTTTATTAGTCATTCGAACTCTTTATCTGTCTATACGTCGTGCATTTCCACGACTTATATAACTAGTAGAGTCCAAGTCCATTCATACTCTGAGAGTAAGAAGTGGGTGAGTCTCCTCACAAGATTCGGATTCTAACTTACAGGTTTTTAAATGTTTTACATTCCAATTTATCATTCTGCAGACATTATTGGAACGTTACTTTTGAATGTTCTCTGAACGTTCTGATACATAGTAACATTTCAGAAAAACTAACATTCGAAAACATTAAGACCAGAGAAGTTTGAACGAGCGTCACTGGAAGAACGTTTGTTCAGAACCTTGAGAGAACCTTGCCAGAACGTTCCCTGTTAGCTGGGAAAGGGTGTTAAGGTGGACCGCTCCTAAAACCCGGATCCCCTCCTCCAGAAACGCATCTTGTGTTGGGCAGGAACTCCATCCAAAATTAATTATGAGCGGATTATCGCTCCCGCCTCACAGTGTCGGAGGAAATAGTTTGTGTCTCGCGCGTTTAATGGGCTAAATTTAATTTAGGCGGTCGGTGACCTTCTAAAAGAAAGTACATGCCGTCCGAGTGTTCTGAATGAAAGGAACATAATGGAAATCAAGTGTGGACTTATTGAAAATGAAGATTCACTTTCATAATTATACAATTAAACTTTATGTTTCATTGTTCTGAAGCTGATGCTTCAGGCGTTGTGCTTAATAATGCATTTACATTGAAGAATATCTGAATTTTAGGCAACAATAAGTTAATTTATGCATTCATGTGCAACTTATTATGAGCTAATCAATAGTTTTCAGTCAATCCTCAAATTCAGAGAGTTGAAAGTCCACCTTAACTGATTTTAGTGTAATTTGGAAGTTCAACACAAATCCACCAGATGGCAGCAGAACACAACAATTCATTCACTCTTGCTGTGATGATCTTTTTGAAAATAAATTTTTAAGAGTAGGCCTAAAAATAGGCTGCTCCCTGCAGTCTCTAAATTAATATCTGCTAATAAAATGACATCTATGACAACTGTACAGGTATAAAAAAATTGCTTAAGAAGAAAGTATAACATTACAAACTGTATAGGTCAAATACACACTTTTACAATAAATAAATCAATTTATTATTATTTTGGAAAATGTTTTAATTAAAACACATGATATATAGCTATTAGAATGTAAATGGTGTGGTCAGTTTTATGTGTTTAATATTATTTGAACTTCCTTTAATTTAGTCAGACAGCAGGTGGCGCACCAGCATCATTTATGATCTCAGCTGGTCTCTTTAGGATAGTCTGATAATATGTGCAGCAAAAACTAGAGTATAATGCAAGTGTCATTAACCTTAGTGAGATTAAACACTGTAATAAATAATCAGGAGTGACACCGTATTTAACTGCAGTGTGAACGTGGCAGATTTAGGACTGATTGTTCTTTTGTAGCTCAATGGAGTTCTTCTCAGTTGTGTTTCATGACGAGTTTCAGATGTTTCTCCATAAATTCATTAGGAGAAATAAAAACAGTCATCATCCAGTCAGAGATATAACATGAATATAGAGCAGCTCAGATTATTTGATAAGAAATGTTGAGATCTGAGAGCAGATATTGAGATCTCTAGACATTTTATTGCAGATTTCAGTACAGTCTATTTTGAAAACAGTGATTTAAGCAGTTTTATCAAGTAAAATAACCCATAAATAGTCTGTAAAAAGTATGGTTTTATTAGTTTCTGTGTATTTCAGGTACGTTTGTGAAGTAATTCGCCATCATCTTTACAGTTTGACTAATAGCTTGTTTTTTTTTTCTTAATAAAAACTGATCATATGTTGTTTTTGTATGCTTATTGACCTGTACAATCTCTTATTTAAAGCTGCTTTATGGCATTTCATGAATTGTTTAGTGTCATAATGGCCTTACTGTTTAACATAAATAGCCAATAATACATTTTAGTACGTAGATGTGTATCTCAAATGAGAGTGTTCTCAAATAAGTGTCGATAAAGAGCAGGTTCCTATGTGACAACTTACCCCATAGGGTCTTTATAGGGTGTAGTGTGTGATAAATGAACTAGGAAATAACAGTGGAAATGTTCATTAGTGTTTTTGCGATTGGTATAAATGCAGAAATTACACCTATAAACACACTCTGAGAAATATTCACTGGAGTAAAAAGTCTGACAACTTGCCCCTCCTTCTTGCACTTAATTAAATTGGAATTAAAATCAGTTCTTGCAGTCTTCTAGTTTAGTTTGTAGGATTAAAGTTTCTCTCAAAGCAAGAATGCTCATTTAAAATGAAAAAATACTTACTGAAGCATTGTGTTGAGGTTAGTGTCATGTTTAATGAAGGTTTCAGGGTAGAAATATCACCCTCCACTCTCGTTTACTTTCATGGACTTAAAAAACGTTTATTGGTTCCATTTGAGAAACTAGTTAGAGATGTTAAAGGAGATAGATCACGCAAAAATAATAATTTACTCACCCTCAAAAAAAGAATATTGGTAACCAAACAATTGCTGGCCTCCATTGACTTCCATAATGTAGAAAGTATGGGGAGCAGAAACTGTTTGGTTACCAAAATATCTTCTTTTGTGTTCAACAGAACAAAGAAACTACAGGTTTAGAGCAAATTGAGGGTGAGTAAATGAAATAATTTTTATTTTTGGGTGAACTAAACAAACAGTGAAAGGACATTGGCAACAAATGAATCAATAAAATGCAGACTTTTAAATATAGCGCTTTGTTTTATATACACATATATTCATGAAGATGGCTAAAAAACAAGATTTTCTTCAAAATGAACTATTCTGCTCACTCATATTTCTAGTTAAATAGTATTTATGAGACAAAATGACCATAACAATAAATAAATTCATCATGTGTTTTCTTTTTTTCACATACCAGTTGTACAAACAATAAATTATAAAAATCAGTGCTGTGTATTTTCAGTGAAACGGCCATTTCCCATTGAGACGGTAAAACAGTACTGCATACATGGAGAAGAGAGATGAAATCTTGAAAACACACTGAATAACAACTTCAGCAGGTTTAAAGTCAACACTGATGTGCATTCGCACTTCTGTAATGTGATGCATTTCCAGGATATTCACTGAGAAAAAGCATGTCAAATTATTCTGGAATATTATTATGACAATTTAGAATAACGTCACAGATGCATCGTTCAAAATAGAGTCACTGTTGATTTCATGTTGACTTTCTGCTGGTCATAATAACACACATATGAATCACATATCTGTCAAGTGCTGTTCATTTGCATGAGCGTTTGCATATGTAAATAAGACTGAAGCATCAAAACACATTGTTAATTCAGCTTCAGTGTCTCACGGTCTGAGAAATGAAGGTTGAACTGAGGTGTAAAAGGATTTAAAGCAATGTTCGGGTCAGCTTCAAAGGTTGTGTTTACAATAACACACATACAGTGGAAGTATATGGGGCAAGACATTATGTCAGAATACATTTTAAAATACAAACATCTCCACAAGACTTAAACATGAAGCATGTTAAACATTTCACCTCATCTGTGCAAAGTTATATAATTAAACTCAGCCAAAAGCATTAGGGGCCATTTACTCAAAAAAAGTGATTTTGCATTTAAAAACGCAAGAAGAAGCACATGTTTACATGGAAAACAATGGAAGAGCAGCGAGGTGGAATGAACCCCCTGGCCCATTATGGTTCAAATAACACATTTCTGTACATAGCAATTAGTATATAAGGTTTTTTCTGCATTAACCCTGTGTAAATGTCCTGCCCCATAGACGTCCACTTAAAGTGTTGCTTTTAAAAAATGTGAAACTAATTATTTTCTGTGATAATCGTGTCACAGATGCTGTGGTAACACTTTACAATAAGGTTACATTTAGTTAGTTAACATGAGCTAACAATGAATAACTAGATGAGTAAAGTTTGTAAACAAACTTTGAAGTTGGCTTGAGAAAGCCAGACCAGAAAGTTTGAAGTAGTTTAAACACCCTCAAGTTTCAAGGTTTTAAGTTCTTAAAAGAACATCTTTTCTTAGTGTGAAGAACATTTAATAATCTAAAGAACCTTTTCCCACTATTTTGTGTGACGGAAGGGTTCCATGGATGTTAAAGTTTCTCCGTGGAACAAAAGATGACAAGTACCTTTATCTTTAAGAGTGTGGTTAATATCTATGTTTCCACCCAAAGTTGTGAATTTAACTTGTGCACAATATTGTACTATCGCATAAAACATTGGGAAACTGGTGCAAAATATCAGTAATGAAAATGTAAGTTGCTGCAATCGGCTCTTTTTTCCTCCATCATAAATGACAGTTGGGGGCTCGTCCGGGATATTCCCAGGAAAAAAGACTTTTAAACCAAATCATTCTGATGACAGACTTTGACTCAGGCGTTTCAGAACCACCAAACCAACATTGTGATGCGATTGGTCCACTTTTTTCCATTTTTAATGTACATTATTAGAATTTATTGTTTATTTTTTATGCGATAAAATAATAGATAAACATAGCTAGTGTTAAATTTCAACCTTTACTAATATATTTTTTTAAATTAAAAATTGTATTTGTTAATGAACTGTGATATAACATAAACAAAGCACAACTGTATTTTAGTTAATTAATGTTAACAAATAAGGCCTTATAGTAAAGTGTTACTAACTTATTATGAACCCAGAACATTCCTCTAAACCACACAGACATGTAAACAGCGTGATCGGCTAGCGTTATTGCGAGTATCGAGGGCACACAGTGTCGTTCCAGAGCACCTCGAGCCCTGAACAGAGAAAATGACACACACATTTAAATCACAGAGCCCTATTTCATTTTTCCATAACAAAGAAGTGAAGATCAGTTCATTGGGGGAGTTTAAGACTCAAACGGACATAAACATGGAGCAATGTGTTAAACATCAGCTCAAAAACCCTGAAAATCAGCTCAGGAACAAACCGTCAGTCATAGACTTCATTGAAAACCCTTATGAGATTGACCGTTCTATTCCTGACCCTAGGGTAATCTAGACCCTAAATGAGATGTTCACACTGACAGCGATTTGCAAAATTACTTTGGGCAGTCATTTTCAGTGAGAGTTCAGTGAGAGCAAACCAAGTTTAACTCAGTTCAGCTTCATGCAAATGAGCTGTGATGTAATGCAGCGACTACCAATGGGAGCGCGGACTGATACAGCTGCATAATGCAGTCGAGCAGGGCTGCACGATAATCTGATGATCACCATTATTTTGTTCGAAAATCATAATCGAGACTTCAGTCATGATTGTTTTCATTTGTGAAATTTAGTCAGAATATATATGTATCTATATATTCGCAGGGTCTATTTTACATCATGAAAACGGGTAGAACCGTAAAAAAAGCTTCTCTCAAAAGCAAAACCAGTGAAATTCCTAACATTAATTCCAATAATTCCAAATTACGTTTACATTATACTATTAAAACAACAACAAAAAGACTTTGTATTGTCACACAGAGGTTGCGGATTTATTCAGCAACCACAAGATTCATGTTTGGAATTATAATATTGCAGAAAATTATGCTTAAGTAATAAAAAGTAGCTGAAATCGAGTTTACGATTAAAACGCGATCAATCGTGCAACTCTACGGTCGATTTGGAATGGCGGTTACACTATTTTAAGGTGACTTTGTTACAGTTGTTACAGTACACAAATAAGTACTGAGTAATATTAATAACTACATGTACTTACTATAGGGTTAAGATTAGGGATAGTTGCTTGTAATTATGCATATTTTACAGTTGTTAAAATAGCGGTTCATGTAACGTTTAACTAAGTCACCTTAAAATAAAGTGTTACCAAAACTGATTGTAACATCAAACGGTAACAATGTACAAAAAGTTTCCATTTGTAAACATTAGTCACCATAAATGAAAAATACTTCTAAAGCTTAATGTTAATCATTAAATCAAAAGCTGTATCTGACATGAACTAACAATGAACAGTTGTATTTTTATTAACAGACGATAAATACTGTAACAAATGTAGGTTACACTTTATTTTAAGGCGTCCTTGTTACAGTGTAATTATACATTTAAGTACTGAGTAATATTAATTAACTACATGTACTTACTATGGGGTTAGGGTTAGGATTAAGTATGGTTTAGGGCAGGGGTAGGCAAGTTCGGTCCTAGAGAGCCGCTGTCCTGCAGAGTTTATCTCCAACCTCAATCAATCACACCTGAACAAGCTAATCAGGCTCTTCAGGATTACTAAGGCTAAAGGCAGGTGAAGGTGTTTTTTCAGGGTTGGAGCTAAACTCTGCAGGACAGCCGCTCTCTAGGACCGAACTGGCCTACGCCTGGTTTAGGGTTAGTTGCATGTAATTTTTAGTAACTACATGTAACATGTGTAACAAGGACACTGTAACAAAGTGTTACCAAAACTGCTCATTGTTAGTTAATGCATTATCTAAAGTTACCTAATGGACCTTATTGTAAAGTTTTACCCATCAAACACTACAGTAACATTCAAATGACTGCCAGTGTGAACTCAAGGGGCGTGTCATATGGATCAGGGGGTGTGGCTTTGTCAAGGGGGCATGGCCACACATTGCCACATTCAAGGCTAGAGCCAAAGCTCCTTGTCCGAGTCATAAATGTGCAGAATCCACAGTGATTGTGTTTCGAGCACTTATACAAACGCAACTGCATGTCCGTGAGGGTTCAGTCTACGTGCTCTACATCCTCAGCACTTTTTATTCAGGCAGTGTTTAAAGGCCGACGGCCGGGTGCTGAGCGGGCAACTCTTGGCCAGCTTCCCTTGAGGGTCTTTACACTGAACTGTGCGACTTTGCCAACCCGTATCGCAAGTTCTGGAGCACGTCATCCACGATCCCGTCACCCAACGCGGCCCCGCAGGCGTCGTCGTCGTCGGAGGCTCAATTGTCATCGTTGGAGGAACCTCGGTAGTAAACGTCACCAACTCTGCCGACGACAAAGCTGCGGCTGTACCCGAAGCTGCGGCGGACGTCCGAGGTGGAAGAGGTGTTTTGCGGGGCATGAAGAAGCTGTAGCGGATGTCTAGTGGTTTCTTGGAGTCTGTGGCCAGAATCTGCACCAGCAGGCTCTCCTGAAGGGCCCCGGGGCCCATGCTGTGAAGGGCCTCGTCCCGCTGACTCCAGCCGGTGTAGTTGAGAACCGAGCCGTTGAGGGGGACGATGGTCTCGGACGTGGAGATCATGAACTTCCCGTTCAGCAGGTATTCTCCTCCGGGCCGCCGCAGGGCGAGGTACGCCGTGTAGCGCGACTGGCCCTTTGCTTTGTACTGCCGGACCTTGAGATGCGTCGAACCCTCGGGGACCTTCACCACATCAGTGTAGCCCTTACTGGAGAGCAGAGAGGATGTCAAAATGTATTTGTGTCTTATTTTGTATTTTGTTTTCCAGTACAAATATCTAAACATTCTTCAATCAAGATATATTTACTGTAGAAGCAAAATGACTTTTTTTTATTTTTTATGTAAACTCTAAATGTATCTTGATTTAAGAATGCTGTAGTGGAAAAGTAAAAAGAAAAATCTTGCAATGTGATGTTTAATAATAAACACAAATGTTTAGCAATTTGCATAATTCAAACAAATAGGATCAATCAATCAATCAATCAATCAAACAACCAACCAACCAACCACCCACCAAATCAATCAATCAATCAATCAATCTGGTTCGAAGGTAAGAGTTATGAAATTACTTTTTCTAATAACAAATCTTTTAATAACAAATTTGCCTTGATTTGGTGTCTGTCTTTGTCTATGTTGTTTTGTTTCTGTAACACTTTTAAATCTTAGTGTTTCATTAAGGTATCAAATCTGTTCCTCCTCAAATTCCTCAGGACAATTCAAAACAGACCCAAAGTCACTAGTCATCGTCCAGTAAGAGTCTAGAGCTTTTATATGAGAAATGTTTGAGTTCATACTGAGGATTCTGAGTTTGAATCTGAGCACAGTTTGAAATCTGAAACTCTAGAGAGAAAACGTGACATTACTTTAGTCTTTTTCTCAGGAGGAACATCTGGGAAGCAGCAAAAGACTTCATCTGCTCTCCAATGAATTTCATTTCATAGAAGAAAAAATTTAGCTGTATAGAGGTATGATTTCAGATTTTTTTTTTTTTTCCTTTTATGCTGATAGGAATGTTCTCCCAGGGAAAACAAAGGAACATTTCCTACTTCTGTAAATCACATTAAGCATCCAATTTTGTATGTCTCAAGCTGTGAAAGAGAATCAGAGAGCGTCAGATTTCCAGATGTGAGAGTAGAATAGATCTAGATGAGCATCTGTGTTTGTACTTGGGCATATTTTGGGGACAATATAAAGCAACAGAAGTGTAATGTCCTCATTAGTAAATGTGTGTTTTCTAACCTCTTCTTGGTGAAATTTCCAGCCACTTTGATGCAGCTGTTTCCGTCGCCGCCGCAGATGCCACACTTGTCGTACTGAAGTTTAGAGCCGATGATCCCATCGCAGCCGGTGCGAATGCACTTCCCTTTCACACACACTGAACTGCTGTACGGCCGGCACTCCGTCCCATCAACCACCTGCCGGAAAACAACACCAACATTGTGTTCATCTATGAAATGTCACAAGTCTTTTTCACATACTCAAGGTTTGATAAATTTATCACTAACAACTAAAAGTACCAAAAGTACTATGGTAATACCATGTTTTTTGGACATGATATTATGAGCTCTTAAAGCATTATAGTCCTTCACGTTTATTGCGATCTCAGAATTCAGGCCAGCTGATAATACCTAGAATATCAAAATCAACCGCAGGCGGTAGATCCTTCTCCTATTTGGCACCTAAACTCTGGAACAATCTTCCTAGCATTGTTTGGGAAGTAGACACACTCTGTCAGTTTAAATCTAGACTAAAAACGCATCTTTTTAACCTGGCATACACATAACACATTATAAATTAATATTTTCCAGTCCGTTAAAGGATTATTAGGCTGCATAAATTAGGTCAGCCGGAACCGGGAACACTTCCTATAACACCAGATGTACTCGTTACATAAGAAGAAGAATGGCATCTACGCTAATATTAGTCTTTCTGTTTATCCCCAGGTTTACCGTAGTCAACTGGATCCGGGCCGTATCCAGGTGAGACCGAGGACCGGCGCACTGACACGACCACAACGCAGCCCTGAAGTATCAGCAGAGATCGAGTCAACTAGATCATCCATTGTTAAGGACTCATCAACACGACAGCCAGTGCCACAGTTCCTCAACAAACCATCCATACCGGCGTGGTGAATACGACCCTCAACTGGACACGACCACAACGCAGCCCTGAAGTATCAGCAGAGATCGAGTCAACTAATCATCCATTGTGAAGGCCTCATCGACACGACAGCCAGTAGCACAGTTCCTCAACAAACCGTCCATACCGGCGTGATGAATACGATCCTGAACTGGATGGAACTGAAATAAACACTTTGATTGTTGCGATCCTATCAGACTTATGATAGCAACCTGATTCGTAACAAAGCACTGTTCGCCAGAGGAGAACTGGCCCCCGACTAAGCCTGGTTTCTCTCAAGGTGTTTTTTTTCTCTCTCCATTTTAACACCTCTTTGGCACCTGTTTGCCACCTGTTTGCCACCTGATGTCACCTGTTGGAGTTTGGGTTCCTTGCTGCTGTCTTAGTTGGGGACACTTGACATTTGACTTGACATTTAATAATCAACAGTGCTTTGATCTGCCTGCATTGACACCATTGTTTAAGAGCTGCTGTGCTGCCAAAATTATATACCAGTTATCAATGTAAAGCTGCTTTGACACAATCTGCATTGTAAAAAGCGCTATATAAATAAAGGTGACTTGACTTGACTTGACTTATGATAACAGGGAACATTCTGGCAAGGTTCTCTCAATGTTTTTTCAGTAACATAAATAGAACGTTCATTCAAAGTTATCTGGTCTTTAAAATGGAATGTTCGAATAACCAAGAAAAATCATTTAAAAACTGCGCTTTTTTTGTGTGTCCTCAGAGTGCCCCCATACATAAGCATGTCAAATGTGGTGAAAATATCAAATTTTGTTTAGGAGTTACAGACATTTATGATTGCATTTTTTGCCACATACTATCAAAATTTTGACATTTGGCCATTAGCGTTTAGTCAGCAACCTATTTTTAAGATTTTCCTACAGTGGAGTCTCAATCGACAAACGGTTTCAAAGATATTCGTGAATGCTGTTTAAACGCTAATTCACAATGTTGCATTAACCATAAGGTGAAACCTAGCATGTTTGGTATCACTGAACTTGGAAAGGATTCAGGAGTCTAAGGAGATGACTCAATATCAGCAGAGATCGAGTCGACTAGATCATCCATTGTGAAGACATAATCAACACGACAGCCAGTAGCACAGTTCCTCAACAAACCGTCCATACCGGCGTGATGAATACGATCCTCAACTGGATGGAACTGAAATAAACACTTTGATTGTTGCGATCCTATCAGACTTATGATAGCAACCTGATTCGTAACAAAGCACTGTTCGCCAGAGGAGAACTGGCCCCCGACTAAGCCTGGTTTCTCCCAAGGTTTTTTTTTCCATTTTAACACCTGTTTGCCACCTGATGTCACCTGATGGAGTTTGGGTTCCTTGCCGCTGTCGCCTTTGGCTTGCTTAGTTGGGGACACTTGACATTTGACTTGACATTTGATATTCAACAGTATTCTTGACATTTAATCAACAGTGCTTCTGATCTGCCTGCATTGACACTATTCTTTAAGAGCTGCTGTGCAGCCAAAATTATGTACCAGTTATCAATGTAAAGCTGCTTTGACACAATCTGCATTGTAAAAAGCACTATATAAATAAAGGTGACTTGACTCCCATGAAAATAAGTCGACCACACCCAAAGTTAAAAGCATGTAAATAATTATTTTCATCACTAAGAGGCACTGGTCCCAAACTTCTCAGACTCCTTCAGGGCATCGTGCCAATGACCCATACTGAGTTTCGTAACAATACGTTCATGCTTTTGTAAAATACAGCATTTTGTGACAAAATTCAAAATGGCCGACATCCAAAATGGCTGGTATGGCAACATTGGATTTCACTCAACTCGGCATGATGCTTCGAATCTAACAAGACCACTTTTATGATTTTTGGAAAAAACGTTCAGAAGTTATATGCTAAAAAGCCATTTTTCTTATCTCCAGACCAGTAGGTGGCGCTATGCCATAATGCAGCATGTAGCCTCAGGTCATGCTTGTGATGACATGGACCAAGTTTGGTCTGAATACGATAGAGCGTTGAAGAGATACAGTCTTACGTCTATTTTCGCAAGCACCACGTAAAATTCATTTGCGCGTTTTTCGAAAATGGTTTGACAAATCCACTTGAATTTCATATATTTTTGTTGGGATGGTCTGAAGATGATCTGGTTAAATTTTCATGAAAATCAGAACAACGGCCTAGAAGGAGTTCGAAAAGTATGTTTTTCAGAAAATTCAAAATGGTGGAATTTTGTTTAAGTTCTTAGCATAAACATAAGTGCAACTTTGGACAGTTGGTGGCGCTAGAGGGATTGAGTTAGAGACTCAGACTGCCAAATTTCACAACTTTTTAACATACGGTTCTATGGGCTGTCATAGACTAGAAGAAGAAGAAGCGAAGAAGAATAGTAATAAGATACAATAGGTGCGTACGCATTTTCGTTACTGGAAGAACGTTTCCTCATAACTTTGAGAGAACCTTGTCAGAATGTTCTGAGAACATTAGCTGGGTTTGAAGAAGTAACATAAAAAAAAATGTTATATAAACACCACACGTTTACATGGTACTTCAAAGAATACCATAATATCATGTCCAAAAGCGATTGCAATCATTCTGTATGTTCAGTAGATCTTAGTTATCCGATATGAAGCACTTCTGGAGACTCGCTCACCCTCTGTGCGAACACTACATAGTATCCCGTCCCTTTGGCCCTGCAGGTGAGTTTGCACATGTCTTTGGGAAGAACGCCGGCAAACTTCGGCACCCATTCTACGAATGTCTTCACTCCTTTAGGGTCCGTCTGAGGGCCGTTCCGCACCTCACACTGCTCCTGTCTGAAGCTCTTACCTAACACAGACAACATGTGAAGGGATTGTGGGATATATTGTGAAAACACACACGGCTCTGTTTCAAACTCTCACTATCTAAAGCTTCCAACTGAAGCTGAACCGCTGACACACAACACGTGTTTGCATTGTTTTGTGCATCTCATGCATCAGTCTAGAATGCTTTGCTGGTCTGACCTGATTTAAGCTGGTCTCTCAGTCTGACCAGCTGAAGAGAGGCAACTTTAACTCCTTTAAAAATCACCAACAGACTTTGAAAACACAGGCTCGGAGACCAGCTTAAACCAGCTTAGACCAGCAAATCAGTTTAGGCTGGTTTAAACATTTATTTCCAGCAGGGAATTCTTTTATAATTATTTTATATGTAATTTTCATGAGATCAAATTAATTGAAAGAGTATATGGAATATCGTCTTTCATTACGCAATATTTTATACATTTTTTAATTAATTGTATTTTTTAAATTAACTAATGTTTAATAGTTTAATTATGATCAACAATGACAACAGTGATATTATAAATATCATATTATGATATTATAAATGTAATAATATATAATCAAATTAAAAAAGAATTTATGTATTTTTTAAATAGAT
>RJVU01042594.1:1650186-1667711 GCA_003731715.1 Anabarilius grahami
AAGTGCGAGTTATAAAGTCAGAAATGCGAGACAAAAAGTCATAATTGCGAGTTATAAAGTCAGAAATGCGAGACAAAAAGTCATAATTGCGAGTTATAAAATCAGAAATGCGAGACAAAAAGTCATAATTGCGAGTTATAAAATCAGAATTGCGAGATGAAAAGTCGTAAGTGCAAGTTATAAAGTCAGAATTGCGAAATATAAAGTAAGAATTGTGAGATTAAAAGTCATAATTGCGAATTATAAAGTCAGAAATGCGAGACAAAAAGTCATAATTGCGAGTTATAAAGTCAGAATTGCGAGATGAAAAGTCGTAAGTGCAAGTTATAAAGTCAGAATTGCGAAATATAAAGTAAGAATTGCGAGATGAAAAGTCGTAAGTGCAAGTTATAAAGTCAGAATTGCGAGATAAAAAGTCGCAAGTGCAAGTTATAAATTCAGATTTGTGAGATAAAAAGTCACAACTGCGAGTTATAAAGTCAGAATCACTAGATAAAGTAGCAACTGTGAGTTATAAAGTCAGAATTTCGTGATAAAAAGTCGCAATTAAATGTTTTTTTTTTTAAATAAATTATGTTTTATTAACGTAGTTCGGGAGGAACAAGTCAAATAAGCTACACAATCATTACGTCATCTCATTACGTCATCCCAACCAGCTGTCAACAATCTGTAATCAACATATCTACCCAATCAGCATGAGTTTAGGCCTATATATAATCACAGTCAAACTCACCCAAGGATCCTCGACAGTTTCCAGAATCCCTCCACCACCCCGTCTCCGCACACTCTCTGGGTTACTTCATAGAATCTAGGGGGGGTACTCTGTGTTCGGGCCGATTACCGAGCTCTGAGCCCTCTCCCCGGACAACACGCCAAATACGTTTACCAATTAATTTACCTGACTTATTTGTAAGTGTGAACTCGTGAAATTGTTCCTGAGCATCAAATCATCATATTAGAATGATTTCTGAAGGATCATGTGACACTGAAGACTGGAGTAATGATGCTGAAAATTCAGCTTTGATCACTGGATATAAATTACACTTTACTATATATTCACAAAGAAAACAGCTGTTTTAAATTGCAAAAATATTTCAAATTTTTACTGTATTTTTGATCAAATAAATGCAGCCTTGGCGAGCAGAAGATACTTTTTTCAGAAAAATAAAAAAATCGTACTGACTCCAAACTTTGGACATTGCTTTATGTATATCTGAACACATGAGAAACTAAAACAAGTGTGTGTTATTGCATCATATCTGCTCATGGGATGCACCTGCTCTCATCTGAAAATCACGACTGTGATGTAGCACACATAAATCTGCATGAACAGACACATGCGGCATTGTGTCCCTCAGCGCAGTCATGTGTCCGTCCGTCTGATGTGACCACTCATAATCACACATTCACCCAAAAGCTGATGAGCTCTCAATGTGGCCCTTGTTCTGTGCTGCACGGACGCATCCACACGCACGAGTGCATTCTGGGGCTGAAACGAGACCGGCACTGTTCTAGAGTGCATGTTTAATGTTTATAAACCCCCTTCAATTCTCAGACGTATTTTCTTTGCATTAAGTGTAAATGGTTGTTAGATGCTATTTATACTGCTAATAGTGGCACTTTCAACTAGTCCACTGTTGTTCTAGATGACTAGTGAAACTTAACAGTCGTCGAGCTCTAGCGTTCTGCCAGGGTGACGCAGATCACGTGTACTGGAGGTTTCATTCATGTCCCTAGACGTCCTGGCAGCGTTGATGAATCTATAAAGTATTTGACTGAAAGGCTTTCAGCATCATTGTGCTTCAGGGGCAGATGAGGAACACACAATTATAGTGCAGATGTCAAATAGTTTGGCTTAAAAGACACATTAACGTGTGCTCTTATTAAGTGCCTTAAAAGAACCAAATTGAACATTCTGTCAGCATTTACTCACCCTTTCTTCGTTTTAATGTTCCTCATATGGTGTCCCACACATGACATGTATGTATGCCATGTTTGTAGTTTTTCAGTTTTTTGAACAAAATGAGGGTGAGTAAATGATGACAGATTCTTGTTTTTGGATGAGTATCTCTCTCAATAAATATATCAAATCAGTCCTAGTGGTGAGGCAGAGGAGGTTTTGGGAAACTGTGAGAGGAAATGATGCTTCAGTTATTTCATAGCCTTTGTGCTCCGGCTTGGCCGCGGTTCCAGCGCTCTCGGTGGGTGTCTGTGGGCTTCTGTTGCCCATCAGGGCTTGTTGACATGGTGTACTTCACAACCACACACTCTAAAACACACACACTCTACGCCAGCAGGTGTGTCAGACTGCACACCGCCAGAGGAAAGACGCCGCTGGCACCAGCCGTCCGTGCACCGCTGCCAAGAGAAGCTGCGTCTCTGTGGGATTCGCAGTGGCGGCTCTTGTGAGAGGGAAACGACGTCAGCGCCACTTACTGAGATGCCAACCGAGGGCACTTGGGAAGTCAATTGGAATTTTTCTGCTGAAAGGAATTATTTTTATGGTTTATTGCAGTTTTTATTGGTGCACATCATTTTTGTTTTAAATTCATGTTGCTTGTAAACTTGGATCAGAATATCTTCTCCTCCCTCTTGCAGCATCTTTTCTCTTTTCAAGCCCCGCCCTACATCTGTTCTTGTCCCAGAAGCGTTTCACTCGGATATACGACACAATAGAGACGAAAAAATGAGCGCAACTTCCCTTTCATGACGACTTTAAATAGTTAAAACTAGTCAATGCAAGATTTGTTGGCAACACTTTAGAATAAACTTCAATTTGTTAACTTTAGTTAATGCATTAGGTATCAATATTTACAGTATGGAAGACTGTTTCGGCCATGAAATTAAAAAAAAAAAAGGTAATTGTGACTTTTTATCTCACAATTCTGACATTCGCAAATGCGAGTTCAGAATTGTCAGAATTGCGAGTTATAAAGTCAGAATTGTGAGTTATAAAGTCAGAATGGAGATATAAAGTCAGATTTACTAGTTATAAAGTCAGAATTGCGTGATATAAAGTCAGAATTGCGAGTTATAAAGTCAGATTTGCTAGTTATAAAGTCAGAATTGTGAGTTATAAAGTCAGAATTGTGAGTTGTAAAGTCAGAATTGCGAGTTATAAAGTCAGAATTGAGAGTTGTAAAGTCAGAATTGCGAGATATAAAGTCAGAATTGTGAGATATAAAGCCAGAATTGCGAGATATAAAGTCAGAATTGTGAGATATAAAGCCAGAATTGCGAGATATAAAGTCAGAATTGCATGATATAAAGTCAGAATTGCGTGTTTTAAAGTCAGAATTGCGAGTTGTAAAGTCAGAATTGCGAGTTATAAAGCCAGAATTGCGAGATATAAAGCCAGAATTGCGAGATATAAAGTCAGAATTGCGAGATATAAAGTCAGAATTGCGTGTTTTAAAGTCAGAATTGCGAGATAAAAAGTTGCAATTACCTTTTTTATTTTTTTATTTTGTGGCGGAAACAAGCCTCCATATACAGCATTCATTAGTCAAGGTGATGGTGATTTATACATACTAGAATATATTTTTAACATTTCAAGTTGTATAAATTAACATGCATGTACTACTTATTTTATTTCAAGTAACGGAAATGTTTTTATGTATTTTATTTCAGTTAACGATCCCAAACTCATTTTAACAATTGTATCTATTTAAGATATTCGAGATCCATTCTGAAATTGATCTTGCTTTAAGGATGTTTAGATAGAAAGCACGACGGAGTTACTAACAGAGCAGAAGATTTTCTGCAGTTTAAGTGCTCCGGTGAACAAGACCTTGCATGACTTACATGCACCACAAGCCTCGTCTGGAAACACGACAAGCTCCAAACCACAAGCGAGGTGGTGGAGCGAGGCACGGAGATCTGCGCTTTACTGTGGGATCGTTCGGGCTAAACGAGTGTGGTCTCAGCCTGGGAAGGGCTTTCAGATGGGAGATGTGTTGATTTTCCTCACAGCTCTCTGCTGTGGTTCATGGCACTCAAATCTGCAGCAGCATCCCGCGTAAGGAATGCGCACAAGGGATCACACACTGCATAACGACACACACTAGTCAGGGGACACCGAAGACGCCTGCCTAGAAAAACAGCAACAGAGGAAATAATTTTACAGTTCACTGTGGAGCGGGAAGAGAGAGACTGATGTTCCCACATGATCGGATCCAGCTGACCTGGTCACACACACACACTGCTGTGGGTTTGAGGGTATCAGGTGATACTATGGTTCTTTGAAATATACCGTGGTATTTATATGGCACTGTATGTGTAGCATCATTATGGTATACATCTAAACCAAATATCTGTCAATATAGCGTTGGACAATACAGGTCAAAAAGGTCGAGAACCGCTGGTCGAAACTAAATCTACCTTGGAGCACCATGTTAATACCGTAATAAATTCAAAAGTACCATAGTATTCCATCATTGTACCACGGTAAAAATAATCATGGTACACTGATGGTAACAAATAAAACATGGTAATTCAATTCCTGAGCAAAGGTAGTGTTTCATACCTGTGCGCACGTGTGTTCATCAGTATGGAAACCCATTTTCTCTACTTTTAATGTAATAATTATGACTTAGTATGTAATAATTGAATGTTTATCTCATAAATTAGACTTTTTATGTCATATTTATGACAAAAAGTCAAAATTATGACTTAATTATGACTTAGTATGACATCATTTTGTCCTTTTATGTAATATGACAGTGTCATAATTACATTATACATCATAATTTTGACTTTTTATGTCATAATTTATTTAGTATGTCTTAATTATGGCTTAATATATCAGAATTATGACTTAGTATGGAATAATTTATATTTTTATGTCATAATTTCTACTTTTTAATCTCTTAATTATGATTTAGTATGTAATAATTTCATGTTTATCTCATAATTTAGACTTTTTATGTCATAGTTGTGACAAAAAAATAAAATAATTATGACTTAATTATGATTTATATGTCATAATTTTGATTTAGTATGTCAATTATGACTTAGTATGTCTTAGTATGTCAATTTCTACTTTTATGTCATAATATCTATTTTTTAATCTCTTAATTATAACTTAGTATGTAATAATTTCAGGTTTATCTCATAATTCATAATTATGATGTCATAGTTATAACAAAAAGTCAAAATTATGACTTAGTTATGAATTAGTATGTCATAATTTTGACCTTTTATGTCATATGACAGTGTCATAATTATATTATACTTCATAATTTTGGCCTTTTTTGTCAAAACAATGACTTAGTATGTCAATTATGACTTAGTAATATGTCTTGTCTTAGTATGTCATAATCATGACCTTTTATGTCATATGATAGTGTCACAATTATATTATACATCATAAATTTGACCCTGTTATGTCATAATTATGAAGTAGTACGTCTTAATTATGTCATAATGTCTACTTTTGTGATCATTTCTACTTTTCAAATCTCTTAATTATGACTTAGTATGTAATAATCTCAGGTTTATCTCATAAATTAGACTTTTGTCATTGTTATAGTTCAATAATTATGACTTAATTATGATTTAATATGTCATAATTATGTCTTAGTATGTCAATTTCTACTTTTGTGTCATAATATCTACTTTTTAATCACTTAATTATAACTTAGTATGTAGTAATTTCAGGTTTATCTCATCAATAGTTATAACAAAAAGTCAAAATTATGACTTAGTTACAAATTAGTGTGTCAATTTTGACCTTTTATGTCATATGACAGAGTCATAATTATATTATACGTCAAAATTTTGACCTTTTATGTCACAACTATGTCTTAGTATGTCAATTATGACTTAGTAATATGTCTTAATTGTCTTAGTATGTCATAATTTATACTTTTATGTCATAATTTCGACTTTTTAATCTCTTAATTATGACTTAGTATGTCATAATTTCATCTTTATCTCATAATTTCCTCATATATAGTCATTTTATGTCATATGACATAATTATGACTTTATATATCAGTTTTTTTATGTAATAATTATGATTTATTAAAATCTAATTCTTATTCTTATGCGGCAGAGATGGGCTTCCATACTCACTCTCTCACTCACAGGAGACACAACGTAGTTCATGAAGTTCGTTGCGCGCGACCGTCAGTCAAGCGCGCGACGCGAATGTTTCAGTTTTTACCTGCCTGGTGAAGAGGATCGCCGCGTCATGGTGATGCTGATGATCGTCATCCAGCGGATTCTGCTGATTCTGCCACTTACAGAAGCTCTTGAGCGTCGCGGCGGCGTTTTTGGACACCTCGATCCCCTTCTCGTTCTCGGACAGAATCGCGACTTTAACCACCGACAGGCGGATGGGGTTCTCGATGCTGGCGTGACCGTAGAGTTTGGACGCGATGGACGCGAGCGTCAACAGGTAATGATGCAGGTCCTTCCCGTATTTCTTCGTCATGGACGCATCCGCGACCAGCAGCAGCTCCACGTGCCGCGCGCGAGACACGGACCTCCTGCGTCGCGTCAGCGAAGCGTCGGGCTTGGAAAACTTTGTCCACCATCTGCGTCCGCGCGCGTCCTCATCGCGTTTCCGCTTACCTCGAGCGCTCCGCTTTTTATCCCTGCGTGTTTTTCGGTCACGCGTGCTGCAGCTGTGTCGCGCGGGCATCTCTTCGAAACTGAAGCGTTCCCGGGTGTAAAAGTGGAGAGCGCGCGTCGCGTCGGCGTCCTCGACGATGTGCACGTCATTCTCGTGTCCCTTCGCCCGGATGAGCGGTGTGATTGTGTACCGGGCGTGATCAACCGCGAAAAACCCATCAAGTCCACCGCCGCACAGATTGAAAACCGCAAGAGACTCCGCGTTTGAATTGACGGTGCCGCGGTAAACGCATTCCCGGCGCATTGGCGGCGCGTCCGCGTTCGAACCAAAGTGATGAGACAGTACCGACTCGTCCCGCTCCATATCCAGCTGAAAGCGCTGCTCGTCCATGTACAGAAGGTACCCGGCTTTGCCTCCCCCGTGATAAATCCGATCCACAGTCCGCACGACGCCGTCGCTCCGCTGGGCAGGTGTGAGGAGAGACGCGTTCGCAGGTGGACGAAACGCGCTGAACGCAAAGGAACCGTCCAGAGCGCAGCACAACAAAACAATCTGCCACATTATTATTCCATATAGTTCATGAAAACTTTTGGAAACATTACAATCCGAAATCCAGCTTTAAGATGAGGAATTCCAGCAAACAGAGGCGGACTGATCCATTAGTCCCGGTGCGCATCTCACGAGTCAGTGAAATAAATACACGAAGGCAAAGAAAACACCACGAGAGTGCAGCGAGAACTAAAGTGAACTTGAAGAACAAAACACAAAGTTTCCTCTTAAAAGCACCAGAGAGAGAGAAAGAAATAGAGAGAGAGAGAGAAAGAGAGAGAGTCCTGCCCCTTTGCGCTCACTCTCCACTCCAGACCTCCTCCTCTCATTCTTTCCCAACTCTCTCTCTCTCTCTGTGTATGTTCAGTTTACAGGTTCATCTCTTGTTAGAAGCCAAATGTTTGAAAATGTCCTCACAAACATAGTGGAACATGTATGAAATGTGACTTATGAATGAACATGCTGGTTTACAATAACACTTTACAATAAGGCTCCATTAGTTAACATGAACAAACAATAAAAAATACTTCTAAAGCATTCATTAATGTTAATTTCAACATTTACTAATACATTATTAAAAAATAAACTCTGTTAAAGGGGACCTATAAGTCTCTGGTGTCTCCAGAATGTGTCTGTGAAGTTTCAGCTCAAAATCCCACACAGATCATTTATTATAGCTTGTCAGATTTGCCCCTATTTTGGTGTGAGCAAAAACACACCGTTTTTGTGTGTGTCCCTTTAAATGCAAATGAGCTGCTGTATTTCAGAAGTGGGCGGAGCTTTAACAGCTCGCGCTTCGGTTGCTCAACAACAACAAAGCTGGAGAATCTCACGCAGCCAAAATGAGGATTGTCAGTAACGGTGTTCAGCCTTACATTGTTCAAACCGGAGACACTGATGGAGAGACTCAGGAAGAAGTTACAACTTTTAGACGTTTCTGAATGGTTAGTGGATAAATTTATGTAGCTGCTGTGGAGTTGATTCAACTCATCCACTAGCATGTGCCGTCACGTTAATCTTTTGTGTTGAATTGACCCTCGTTTGTGAAGCAGTCCGGCATAAAACTACACAACACTCTACTACAACAACTCTTCCTCTTCTCTTAATGATTAAAAACATCATATTGATGACTTCTCTTTATCTTACAAGAGCCAATAATAAACAAACTAGGTAATGTGAAAAATGTGGAAGTATACGCTTGACTTTACCTTATATAGAAAATGAAAAAAGCATCATAAAGCACTAGTGCATATGACTTATGCATTATGTCTCAATTCTTCTGAAGTCTTATGATAGCTTTGTCTGTGAACAGACCCAAATTGAAGTCATTATTTACTGAAAATCTGAAAAGGGCATTTGATGTAATTGGCATAAAATAACATCAAATGAAAGACGCAAAAACAGCATATTGATGGCTTCTCTTAAAGTCGGCATAAAAGGGAAGTTGTGCTAGTCTTTTATTCTCTATTGTGCTGTATATCAGAGTGAAAAGGCTTCTGGAACAAGAACAAATGTAGGGCGGGGCTTGATTTTGTCCGTTGGGAATTGATTGGATGGTTGTGGTTTGCTATTGGTGGATCTAATGTGAGTGACAGGTTGCCCCGCCCTCATCATCAGAGAAGAGATGTCGCTACAAGAGGGAGGGGAAGATATTCTGATTCAAGATTATGAATTTAACACAATAATGACGTGCACTGAGAAATAATTTATGCAATATTCCATAAAAAACAAGAATTGTCCATTTTGATTTCATGGTGACTTTAATCTTACAAGAGGCAATGTTTAAAAAGTCCTCAATGAAAAATGTGGAAGTACACTCTTAAAAGTTCTCTACTCACATTTCTGTGTGATTTTTTTCAAATTGATCTCAACCAGAATCCTATATTGCATAACATATTTCTGATGCTGGTTTTTGTTTTGTACAGAATCTAATATCTTACTAATGGGTTTTATGACGTCAGAGCACATCATCTGACATCTGAACACATCTGATTAACCATTTTTAAAGCTACAAAAGAGCAGTGAGTGATTGTTCTTTGTCTTTTGTTGTTTGATTAAGTTTAAAAACTCAGAAAGCAGCAGGAATATTAGGCTGCTGTCACTTTAAGAGCTAATGCACGGATCCAACATACTGTTACACGTGTTTTATTTCTCAACTGTTTACGTTCACTTATGACATAACTGGCTACGTTTACGAGAATAAAATGCTGGGTTAAAAATGGACAAACCCAGCGAATGGGTTGTTTTAACCCAGGGGGGAATGGATTGTTTTATTACACACATCTAAAGGGTTCATTTTCGATTACTACTATAATTTGCACATTCAGCATTCTCAACATGAATCCCAACAGAACATGCGGGAGAAACGTGACATCATGGAGGGAATCCATCCACTACTGGGAAACCCTGTTCAATAGTGCATCAGCCGCCACAGGCAATGACACAGAACACTGAGTATTGTGTGCACACTAGTGAGGGCTTCATTCTCCTGCACTGTATCATGACATCATCACAACAACAACAACAGTGACAGCATTTTCATTCTTGTACATTGAAGCTTTCAAAGCTTGAGCTTGCTGTAGTTGAGTAACAATATTTTAATTATTGATCACAGCACTTTCTTCTTCTCCAAACTCACATAGACTGACCTGAGCGTTGAGGTGATGGATAATTTATGGCGCATCCAGTGACTGGGACAAAAGCGTCGGCATGTACTGTCACGCTCGTGCAATCTGACAGATATTAAGAGGATATTTATTACATCTTCAGGCGAGCTGGAGGTTTCGTGCCAGCGCTGTCAGTCGCTGGATTTGGGTGTTGTGTAATACGAGTCGCTATTCAAAATGACACACGGAGCCAAATTGCATCGGAATTGTATGACACTTCATGGATCTCTTGCCCAGTGTTTGTTTACTGAGGCTGAGTCACTTCATAGTGTTTCCCAGAGGAGCTGTCAGAAACAGCAGACACACAGGCTACAGGGAATATTTACAGTCTTTCTCTCCTCACATACTGTATGTGTATCTGCTCAAATGTGTCCTGGAGCTCGGATGATTGCAAAGGAATGCATAAATTGATATATATACAATGTACGTTGAATACATTAATGCATTAAAGTCACTTTGGACAAAAGCATCTGCCAAATGCATAAATGTAAATCGGTCAAATGTTTGAAATAATTAAAAAAAAATTTATGTCCACCAAGGCTGCATTTATTTGATCAAAAATACAGTAAAAATTGTGAAATATTATTGCAATTTAAAACAGCTGTTTTCTATGTGAATATATAGTAAAGTGTAATTTATATCCAGTGATCAAAGCTGAATTTTCAGCATGATTACTCCATTCTTCAGTGTCACATGATCCTTCAGAAATCATTCTAATATGATGATTTGCTGCTCAAGAAACATTTATGATTATTATCAATGTTGAAAAAGTTCAGCTGCTTCATATTTCATTGTTTACCTAAAATCTGAAAGTGTCATTTAATGTCATTGCACAATGCATCTTGAATGCACATTAAATGGGTTTGTTTAAGTGGGATTTCAACAATGTGAGTATCATTTTGGGGGGTAAACTCATTCTTTTGACTATTCCATTTCCATTCAGGCCAGCACAGACCATCAACCCCCACATACACCGTCTTGCTGCCGTTCTATAGGAGTGTGTGGGAGTTCATGAGAGAACACTGTGTACTATCACGTATGTTTCACAGTGACGGTGAAGCCCACCTCCTCACAATAAACCTGCATCAAACCAATCACAACCACACAGCCATAATGAACAGCTTCCACACAGTTGCACTCAACCCTAGCTGCGATATATGACCATATGAATCAATGATTGCAAGTGTATCACTTAAATTGAAAGGTTTGATGGTTTTACATTTAATGCATTTTAATAAATAATTTTTTCTGCATCTATAACATCCAGACTTCACATAATAAATTCAATGTTATGATGTTAACATAATAGATCCTTTAAATCATGTGAAATCAACCCCGACTCTTGATTCAACCCTGATTCATCAGTGACGTTATTCTAAATGAAAACATGTTTGTCTTCAAAATCTTTCATGAGAAGGTAATAACATTCTGAAACGACTTTGAAATGGCATTCACGACCCATTTTACTTCCATAATGTGATGTATTTCCCAGTTAAACAGGATATTCATGAGAAATAAATGGTCAGGGCTGGATTTGATCCATGAGTTTGTCCATTTTATACCACAGTGAGTTAGACTGAATAGATACTGTTCACACTGTCAGTTTTGGGGATTGACAACTGCATTTACTTACATGCAGGGCCTAAAACTAACTTTCTGCCACACCTATCAATGGCCCGTGACTTAAGAAAATGTACTGGCCATAAATATTTTTTTAAACAAATGTTTATAAACAGATTAATCCTTATTAAAGCTACAAAAGTTATTCAGTCTAGAGCAGCAAGTGATTGTTCTTTGTCTTTTGTTCTTTGAAAATTAGGCTGCTGTCACTTTAAGAGCTAATGCACGGATCCAATATACTGTTACACGTGTTTTATTTCTCATCTGTTTACATTCATTTAAGACATAAATAGCTATGTTTACGAGGATACACTCTTTTAACTCCAACATGTTCTCCAACCAATACGACCATATAGGTCGTTTGTCACTTCCCTGAAATACTCATAGGAACGTTTACTAATGTGGCACCCCTATCGAGAACAGAACACTTTCATTTTAATTCATGAAATATGACCCATAGGAGCGTTTGCTATAGTTGCGCCCCTATCGACAACAGGACACTTTCATTTTAATGCATTGTTCCCTTTTATCTGCATCATATTTCGGGTTTCGTGTAGCTCAACTGGTAGAGCATTGCAATAACAACATGCAATCATGTGATCATGTGATCGTGGGTTCGATCCCAGAGAACACATGTGCTCATAAAGTGTGTATGTGCTATAAAACACTAAGGGTAGGTTTAGGGATGGGGTGGGTGTAGTCGTTAATAAAAATTAGTTTTGGTAAATGGAAATAGGAGAAATGGTGTAAAAAGTCCCCACTGCATTTAAATGAACACGCATTTTGACTGGTAATGACAGTCATACGTCATTTCATGACGACAAGACGTAACACGACACTGTCATTATTTTTACGCCCACTAGAGGGCGCATGACTTCAAAACTTAAATATAGGTCGTAATATGGTGCTTAAAAAAATGACCTATAGGGTCGTTTTTTTGGAGGACAGTCTCTTTAACTCTGTTAAAAGCAACCCAAGTTGGGTTGAAAATGGACAAACCCAGCGATTGGGTTATTTTAACCCATCAAATGGGGTTTTTTAACCCAGCGAATGGGGTGTTTTAACCCAGCAAGAATGGAATGTTTTAACCCAGCGAATGGGTTATTTTAACCCATTAATTTAGCCCATTATTGTAAACTATTGTTTACAAATTACTGTATTTCTTGCTTAAAATGATGAACTCAAAATATGTTGGAAATGAACTTTTATAAATATGTATAATAAATTAACATTTATTAATAAGTTTAATGAATATGTCACATCCACGCCTGTTCCGAACTCCGTTTCCCAGAATCCTCCCTGCTCCACATCTGCTCTTCCCTCATCAGCCTTCCCGCTTTCCCTGGATTCCCTGCACCTGGTCCTCGTCATAAGCACTCCCTTTAAGTTGGACTCACTCCTTGCACTCCCTTGTCAGTTCTTATTGTTATGTTAAATGTGTTTGGTTGTTCTGCTCCTTCATTTGAATAAATACCCTGCTTTGTTGAAGACCGTGAACGCCTTATCTTTACTGCAACCTCACAATTGTGACAGAATAATAGTTAAACAATAAACATTTATTAAATTGCTTATTAATAAATGTTCACCTTTTGATTATTACTATTGTCTCTAGTAATTATGTGTCTGATTTTTAATATCCAACCAATTTAGGGTTCATTTTAAGCCAGCCATATAGTCATTGTTTGTCCATTTTTAACCCAACTTGGGTTTTTTTAACCCAGCATTTTTAGAGTGCACTTGTCAAGATGGCCATTTTGACACAATTTTGTTTGAATATGTCTGTTCAAGCGTAAGAAGATGTGAAAGAGAACTTGATTCGCGCTGTCTGAGACGCAGCTTTCTGTGCGCGTGCCATGCTAACGAGTAATGAATTGTGTTCCCTTTCGCGTCTTCTTGCGCTTGAATATTTAAATTGTCAAGGCATAATCTTTCTCTACGATGCGGCACTGACCCGTCAACTGTCCTGAGCATTGTTCGCATTTGTTCACGTTCATGTTCTCACAATATTGCATTGCTAGTATTCATTAAAATATAACCGGATAACTGGTGATTGACACTGTCACTCGCCAACACTGATTTTTAAACGCATTTGGCGCTTGCTGAGTGTTAATTTTAGGCCCTGCCTACAGGTGTGAGTCTCGAAATGTCCTGTTCAAACAGCAACTCAGGATTTGCTATAGTACAATATATATATCATCTTACGTGAGTACATACAGATAAAGTTGGACATACTTTATATAAAGAGCTACTTTTGATCTCCTGTGACATTAACTTGCAATACTTTTAATATCAGATGCTTTTAACGTCAGATACGCTGCTATCAGGCCTGTTGTTTTTCCTGCGGTCAAAACATGTTGGATAAGAGAGGGCCGTGAAGAGGCACCTCTCATCTCTCACCTATCTGCCAGCGGTTTGTGAGAAATGTTGTGATCCCAGAGTCTCTTGGGGGTCGGCAGAGGATGTTTGCTCAGGTTAGAGCGATGTGAGAAACCACGGCGTGGGTCGGCCGACGTGTGAGGGGTGTGTGTGTGTGTTTTGGGTGATGAATGCTTTGGGATCTTTAGAGGTATTGCTGTAACCCACAGCTCACCTTTGGCTCGGGCCTTGACCTGCCAACGGAGATTAAAATGAGCAAGGATTGAAGCACGAGGACGAGGTTTCCTGTCAAAACAGTTGGAGGAAAACATTCAGAGATGTTTACAGATGATGAGAACATGTCCAGTTATCTTTCTTTAGTGTGTCCACAAAATAAAACCACTAAGAAAAAATCTTTAAAATAATAATTGAGGGTATTAAAAAGTGAGTTTTCTGCTGTCTAAAGATTTGATGCTATTGAATTATCTTTTATCTAGGTTGTGGGTTAAAAGATAAGATGAAACTTTAACTAGTTGCTTTTGTCAATAAAAATTTAATGATTAAACTGAAAGATTAAATCCTCAAACTACCAAAAATAAGTTTAATTTCACAATGACTTTTTTTTTTTATAAATACATAATTATATAATTTTGTTTATTTTTTTAATGATTTCATGCAAATATAGTTTCATGGCCAATTTGCATAATGAAATAAATAAATTATATATTCATAAAAAACACACATACATGGGTCAGATAGTAAGCTTTCTTTACACTCACCAAGGCTGCATTTATTTGATAAAAAATACGATAAAATTGTAAAATATTATTACAATTTAAAACAGCTGTTTTCTATGTGAATATATAGTAAAGTGTAATTTATATCCAGTGATGAAAGCTGAATTTTCAGCATCATTACTCCAGTCTTCAGTGTCACATGATCCTTCAGAAATCATTCTAATATGATGATTTGCTGCTCAAGATTATTATCAATGTCGAAAACTTCAAAAATGTTATATATCTAATAATTTTTTATTTCTTTTTTAAGAAAAAACAATTAGAGGCGGTCAAATAATTCAAATCGAATTGTTTAGCATCACATGGAAACACTGTCCAGAACAAACACACAAACAGACGAGCGCATGCTTTGGCACCGACAGCCCAACGTGAAACGGCTTTCCTGTCGCAGGAGATGCGCTGCTGTATCAAACACGGGCGCATTACAGATATAATCCACTGAACACAATAACACGCCACACAACCATATGGACACACACACACACACACATACACAGGCAATCCTCACTCTAAATATAGAGCACAAACTATCAAAACGTGCATATGGACATGCGTGCATGGACACGCGTGCATGGACACGTGCGCAGACGGCGCGCATATTGACTCACACACACAGAGAGAGAGAGAGTCAACAGCACTAAATTAATCCATATATTAAACGATTGCTAAAAGGCACTTCTAGTTATCACTGTGTGGCCCATCTGTTATGTTCTTTCCCAGCATGCCTCATTCATAATAGAATACAGATATATTTTACATGCTTTACAAAACTCTAATCTGCTAAATGTGACTTAAGAGGCCATATTCTGCTCTTTTACAAAGTCTTGATGTTGTTTTTGGGCTCTACTAGATTGAATGTTGATTATTTTCCTCATATTCTACATTGTTGCAGCTCCTCTCTTCCCAGTCTGTCAGTAACGCTCTGTTTAGTTCTTGTCTCTATGAAGGCCCTCCTTCTGAAAAGCACAATGTGCTCTGATTGGTCGGCTGGAGCAGTGTGTTGTGATTGGTGTTTGGGAAATGTCCCGCCCCTTACCATAACCACCAGTTTCAACACACTACTAACTAACTCAACCAGGCCCCGCCCCTTTATTCTGAGCATTAATTATTTAAATGAGGAATATTGTGACATGTTCATTCCTGGAAGAAAACGTTACAATGATTCAACATTACAATGACGTTCAGAAACAGTGATGCTGATATAGTATATAGAACTTAGCAGAGCTTTTTCATGCTATTATAAACAGTAACATCATGATTTTCTGTGAAGCTGCTTTGAAACAATGTATACTGTGAAAAGCACTATACAAATAAATTTAACTTGACTTGAAAAAACCTCCAAAAAGTCCTTTTTCAGCATTTTAATAGACAAATGTTTTCTGACAATGTCAATAAAAACAATCATGCCAATAATCAATTAGTGTAATTATGTGAAGAATTATACAAAGCATAATTATGAGTATTTACTTCAACAGTTTCATATGCATAAAATAGATAAACAAATAAACAAACACTTTAACATGTTGTAGATTCCTATTTTAGCAACATATAGGCCTAAATTAGATATAAATTGCTGAGATATGTATTATTAGTCTCCAGAACGCGTCATATTTCAACCAAAAATTACAGAGGAAAAAAATTCACACTTAAAGACTATTACGACTTTTTGCATTGTGACTTATATTCATGACAATTGTGATCCATTAGATCAGATCTATCTATCTATCTATCTATCTATCTATCTATCTATCTATCTATCTATCTATCTATCTATCTATCTATCTATCTATCTATCTATCTATCTATACACATACTGGAGCATTATGAATATAGGGCTTTATATAATTAAATATTCATATATAAGTATATAAGTTCTTTCAGAGTGAATGTGTGTCTATATATATATATATATTCATATATAAGTATATAAGTTCTTTCAGAGTGAATGTGTGTCTATATATATATATAGAGAGAGAGAGAGAGACATATAAAGACTAGAACATTATGATATATTTATATAGCTTTATATAANATATCAGTACTCTGAGACTGAATCTGTTATTTTTGTATTATTTATATACTATTATATATATATATACTATTTCGTTGCAAATTTTAAGCTTTAATAACATGCTACTACATATTACCATTGAAGTGTAATACAGAAAATGACGATGACGACTGGTTCATTCACACTGGAAATGGAAGATCAAGCGTTTTGACTGATGCAAACGTATAGTAGGTCATCCAGGTATTTTAGATGATATGCACAAATTATTATCAACATGTCCACCATCATAGGTGAACACAGAACAAGAACATAAAGAGAAGCTTGTTATGAAGACACAGAGTTTCTTTTACCTTCCAGCTGTTACACTACAGTCTCACATACGGCTCCTCCTATCAGAGCAAACGCTGGTTTCTTTACATCAGATCTGTTCAGTTTCACTCGATTACACCATGTCCTTAATTGGCTCTTTGGGCTTCTTTGTGCTGAGGTCAGAGGTCAAGCGTGCAGCATTAGAAAGGTGCTCGTCTGTCAGCGTGAGTCCAGCGCGGGGCGGCACAGCAGGCGGAGACGCTGCACACAGGAACACATGAATGGCCTGTTATTCAGCAGCGAGACTTTAGGAGGGTTATTAGGCCAGACGCTCGACGCTCGAGACTCTCTGTCTGCGTGAGGGATTTTATTTGCCACTTACATAAACAACTGTCATTCGTTTAACAATGAAGCACAGCCTACAGGAGGAGAGAGCTGCTCAGACTCGGGATGAGTGAAACGGCTGGGGTTCATGATTAAACCACAGGGAATGAACTACAGTCCCATGAAGCACTGCAAATGACTAGACATAAAGCTTTAAATAAATTGTATATATATTATTTAAAGTATAATTTAATATAATTTATTATAAATAAAGTATATTATAATTATATTTATATTATATATATTTATAATATAAT
>RJVU01042594.1:1671109-1687438 GCA_003731715.1 Anabarilius grahami
ATTTAATGGTTTTACAACAATAAAACAAAATGTTTAATTTCCTAGTTTCCACTGATGTAAAAGACACTCAACAGCCATTTTTCCCCTTCAATTTGACTCTTATGTCAGTGATGGTCTTATACTACATCTCATACTACATCTCATATTGCATTTGAACAGGCTAATAACATATTATTTAACAAACTAAGCATTCAATTGACACTTGGGGTGAGTGTTAATTTTGGACAGCTAAAGAAATAACTGAAAGAATTTAAATGTCTCACCGGCGTCACCATCAGAAGCCCGAGCAGGAAACACACTGAACACACGAGCAGGAGCAGAAGCTCACGCCGGCGACCTTTACGGATGACTGCGGGATACAGATCCGACACCGACATCATCAGCGCCTCGAGACTGACGAACTGAACACACAAACACAGCGATCAGCAGCAGCGCTAAACCTGCAGCAGACACACCTGAGAGCGACGCCACACCTGAGTGTCCAGACCCAACATGATGATCATGAGGAAGAAACACACGGCCCAGAGCTGCGGCACAGGCATCATGGAAACGGCCCGCGGATACGCTATGAACACTAGACCAGGACCTGAAAGAGAAACAGACTGTTCCCAGCTAACAGAAAACGTTCTCAGAACTTTAGCTAATGTTCTGGCAAGATTCTCTCAAAGATAAGAACAAACGCTCTGCAAATAACGGCAATAGAACGTTTGTTCAAAGTTATCTGGTCTATTCTCAAAATGTTTGTACAAAAACATTATTTATACATTGCTCATGGAACGATTTTCTAAACTGTTTAAGTTAGATGTTCATTTAACTCCAAAAGTAATCTAAAAGTAATCCAAAAGTAGTCCGAATACATTACCTAAAATGAGCATCCTAAAATGATTTTAGTAATCTAATTGTAATCTAATCTAGATTACGTTACTTAATCAGATTCCAAAAATGTAGTATTTGTAATTATTACATTTTAAAATGCTCATAATCAGATTATGGTTACTTTTTTATGGATTACATGATTACATATTATTCACACAATGGCAGTAAATTATTCATAATTTATTGATTCTCCCTAATTTAGATTACTCCAAAAGTAATCCAAGATTAATCCAAAAGTAGTCCGAATACATTACCTAAAACGAGTATCCTAAACTGAGGATACTCGTTTTAGTAATCTAATTGTAATCTAATCTAGATTAAGTTACTTGTAATTAGATTAAATTATGTTTTAAAATGCTCATAATCAGATTACAGTTACTTTTTTATGGATTACGTGATTAAATAGTTATAGTTACTTTGTTATGGATTACGATTACATATTATTCACACAACAGTAAATTATTCATAATTTATTAACTCTTCCTAATATAGATTACTCCAAAAGTAATCTAAAAGTAATCCAAAAGTAGTCTGAATACATTACCTAAAATGAGTAACATAATCTAGATTACGTTTCGTAATCAGATTCCAAAAATGTACTACTTTTACTTAGATTATATTATGTTTTAAAATCCTTATAATCAGATTACAGTTACTTTTTTATGGATTACATGATTACATACTGTATTATTCACACAATGGCAGTAAATTATTCATAATTTATTGATTCTCCCTAATTTAGATTACTCCAAAAGTAATCCAAATGTAGTCAGAATACATTACCTAAAATTATCTAGATTACGGTACTAACTACAGTTTTCATCATGTAATTTGTAATCACTACAATTTGCAAGTAATCCGCCTAGCACTGCATACATATATATTAGCTCTCAGAGTAAATATGTATGTATGATACCCATCATGCACCGTTTCTGACCTGATTGCGCCACGTCTGCGATATCCACACCCTGCTCCTGCGCCATGAAGCCGAGCACCGAGAAAATGGCGAATCCTGCCACGAAACTGGTCCCACTGTTGAGGAGGCACAGTCTGAAACAGTCCCTGAAACACAAATAAAAAGCTGAAATGCAATCAAAATAAAAATTAGATATGCCTTCAGTGTGCACCGGTGTCTGAAGCATGTGTGAAATCACACCAAACCTATTGGCTGACGGAGGACACAAAAAAAGGGCACCTACTTCACAAAATTCCCAGATGCTAATTGTCAGAGGAAGCCTTCTGAGGGAACTGGGTAACATATGAGATGTTCCCTTTCGAAGTAACTCGATGCTGCGTCATGGTGTTGATGCTATGGGAATGATAATACCCACACCGGCATGCTGGGATTCCGTGACGTAGATGCCCATTTATGGTCTTGTTGACGAGCTACGCTTTGTCACCTGACCTCTGCCGGGCCATAGGATTGGTGTGATTTCACACATGCTTCAGACACCGGTGCACGCAGAAGGAGAAGCCCATAGCTTCAATGACATGACGCAGCGTCTCGTTCCCTTCTCAGGCAACTATAATAGCATGTAAATAATACTAAAGTAACACTACACTGGATACAGATGCACTAGAGCAATGCGCTAGCAACGCCAAGGTCATGAAATGATTAAGTCAATTGTAAGTCACTTTGGATAAAGCGTTCACCAAATGCTTATGTAAATGTACCATTCTAAATAAGACCAGAAACATGAATTAGTTGTCATTTATTTCATGTTGATGTTTAATGTGTAAGAGTCTTTGTGAGAGGAAGGACGCACTTGTAACAGTCGTTGTTGAATTTATTGTAGCTGCCCAGAGATGTGAGACTTCCCAGACCAATGCCATATGAGAAGAAGATCTGAGTCCCTGCATCCATCCATACCTTCAGAACAGAGACAGACAAAGAAACAGACTGTGTATATTGTGTTCTGGACTTCATGTTGAGCATATTAGTAAAGATTTCACTAAGGTTTTTACAAGCAGACTCAAAGATAAACTTGTCACAACTAGACACTATTTAAACAAAACCTCTCCAATTCCTGCAGACTAAAAACTGAACAAAGCAGATTGTCATGAAAGATTCAATAATAAATTAAATCCTAGCTGAAACGGCATGTGTTATTTATGTTGGTTACGAATATAAACTTTTATTCTAGTTCCAATTTAATGATGCTATAAGTGAGAGTAATAACGAACACATCACAATATTCCTTATTTAAATAATGAATATACAGAATAAAGGGGCGGGGTCTGGTTGAGTTAGTTAGTAGTGTGTTGAAACTGGCAGTTATGGTAAGGGGCGGGACATTTCCTAAACACCAATCACAACACACTGCTCCAGCCAACCAATCAGAGCACATTGTGCTTTTAAGAAGGAGGGGCTTCATAGAGACAGGAACTAAACAGAGCGTTACTGACAGACTGGGAAGAGAGGAGCTGCAACAATGGAGAATATGAGGAAAATAATGAACATTCGAGCAGGAAAACCTGTTCTAGTAGAGTCAAAAACAACATCAAGACTTTAGAAAAGGGTATAGGCATAATATGGCCTCTTTAATGCATGTTTGTTTCTACACAGTAGTATTAGTTTTACTCAGGAGATCATGTGACGTTGCAGTACCTGTGGGTCTGTCAGCCGTGTGTGATTGGGTTTCAGGTAATAAATAATCCCGTCCACGGCGCCGGGGAGCGTCACCCCACGAACCAACAACACCAGCAGCATCACGTAAGGGAAGGTGGCTGTGACATACACAACCTACACGACAAAACATAAAACACACAGCAATGAACTACAACTGAAACTAGATGAGTAAAGTTTGTAGACAAACTTTAAGTTGGCTTGAAAAAGTCTAGCTAGAAAGTTTGAAGTAGTTTTAAAAGCTTAAAATTTGATGTTTTTAAGTTTGAAATAGTTTAAGGTTTAGTTTAGTAGTTTTACAAGCTAGATAGATAGATAGATTTGATAGATTGATAGATAGATTTGAAAGGGTTAGTGTACTCAGGGTTGAGGTTGACTCTGAGGGAGGTTGCTATGTGGTTGCTAATGTACTTGGGGTGGTTGCTAGGGTGTTGCTATGAGGTTGCTAATGTACTAGGGGTGGTTGCTAAGGTGTTGCAATGTGGTTGCTAGGGTACTCAGGGTGGTTGCTAGGGTGTTCCTATTCGGTTGCTAGGATATCCTGTGTGGTTGCTAGGGTGTTGATATGCATCTGCTAAGGTACTATGTGCTATGGAGTTGCTAGGGTAGTTAGGGTGGTTGCTAAGGTGTTGTAATACGGTTGCTAGGGTATTCAGTGTGGTTTCTAGGGTGTTGCTATGCATTTGCTAGAGTATTCTGTGTGGTTGCTAGGGTGTTGCTATGGTTGCTAGGGTACTCAGGTTGGTTGCTAGGTTGTTGCTATGCAGTTGCCAGGGTATTCTGGGTGGTTACTAGGGTGTTGATATGTGGTTGCTAGGGTACTCATGCCGGTTGCTAGGGAATTGCTATGCGGTTGCTAGGATATCCTGGGAGGTTGCTAGGGTGTTGCTATGCATCTGCTAAGGTACTATGTGCTATAGAGTTGCTAGGGTAGTTAGGGTGGTTCCTAAGGTGTTGCTATGCAGTTTATAGCGTATTCTGGGTGGTTGCTATGCGGTTGCTATGGTGTTCTGGGTGGTTGCTATGCAGTTGCTTGGGTGTTCTGAGTGTTTGTTATGAGATAAATAGATAGATAGATAGTAATGATGCTGAAAATTCAGCTTTGATCACTGGATATAAATTACATTTTACTATATATTCACATAGAAAACAGCTGTTTTAAATTGTAATAATATTTCACAATTTTTCACTGTATTTTTGATCAAATAATCTGTCCATGTGTCTGTCTGTCTATTTTGTTTATGCTCATACTTCATTGCACTTTTATGTATTTATTATTCATATTTAATCCTAATATATTTATTTAAATTAGATTGCTAAATCCTTCCATAAAAAGTTAGCAAAATAGGAATAGAAAAATATTTTATTGAAGGTTTTTAACCTTCACAATCTATTCAAATAGAGCTATCGGACTCTGGAATAAGGTGCATAAAAGAAGATCTTCTCTAATGGTATTGTATAAACACACTACACAAACACCAGCAGTGTGGCGTTTACCTTGCCGGTGGATTTGACTCCTTTCCAGACACAGAAGTAGCAGACGACCCACACCAGCAGCAGACAGAAGGCCAGACGGAGGTTCACCGAGCCCAGATGATCTACACTCGCAGACAGATCCAACACCTCACGCCTGGAGAGAGATACACACTCAGTACACACACACACCATCAAACTCTTCAAACAAAGACTCGTGCACACGATCATTCCAGACACTCACTCCCAAAACTCAATGACTGGAGACGTGGCGTTTTCAGAAACATCGCTGATGTTGTGTCGCTCAAAGCCCACGCAGGAATCTAGAGATCACAACACATCAGACATGAGTACACTTCTCTTACTCTATACCTTCAATTCTCTGAATCACTTTTGTCTGCCAAAAGAATACATATAATTTGCTGTCAAAACACATTAATATAATATAATATAATATAATATAATATAATATAATATAATATAATAATCTGATTAAACACACCTTCATTTGGTATTAAGAAAGACCTTTGACTACCTTTATGTAATAAAGGAGCACTTTTAAAAGCATATATTTGCTGAAAACCACCATAAAGACAGTCTAAAAGTTATGAGTCATAAAACTCACATTTAGGGTTCTAGAAAAGGTTGGAAGAGTTTTCAAATCCTCTCTGTTGTGATGGTGCTCTATGGGTGGGGAATAAGTTCTGTCCAGAGTGTCAAGATGTTTGGATAATGGAAATGAACTGGGCCAGAATTCAGCCTGAATCTTGGCCCGCTGCACACGCATGAGCACACAGATGATGTGAGCATTCTGACACACTGAAGGAACAGTCTAGAAACTCAAAGACACACTAGGATCTCGATATATATATATATGCATTTCTCACCTGTGTTCCAGGTGTTGTTGCAGTGCGCCCAGGGAAGTGGCGTCTGGAAGCTGCTGCACAGGTAGAAAAGTGCCCAGGCCAGAATAATGATGAAATACACGCAACTGTGTAAGATCATCACCTGACTGGCATAACCCAGACCTGCAATAACCGAACCATACATCCACATACACAAACATAATTAAAAATACAATGCACAAACTCAAACTCAAAATTTAAAAAAATTGCATTTATGGATAAAATCTAAATGATGGAAGCTTGTTTCCGCCACAGAATAAAAAATAAAAAAGGTAATTGCGACTCTTTATCTCAGAATTCTGACTTTTTTTCTCACAATTGCGAGTTTACATCTTGCAATTTTGACTTCTTTTCTCAGAATTGCCAGATATAAACTCACAATGGCAAGAAATAAAGTCAGAATTGCGAGTTATAAACTTTCAATTGCCAGATATAAACTCACAATTGTGAGATATGAACTCGCGATTGCAAGAAATAAAGTCAGAATTGTGAGTTATAAACTTGCAATTGCGAGAAAAAGTAAGAATTGCGAGATATGAACTCGCGATTGCAAGAAATAAAGTCAGAATCGCGAGTTATAAAGTCAGAATTGTGAGATATAAATTCAGAATTGTGAGATATAAAGTCAGAATTGCGAGATATAAAGTCAGAATTGCGAGATATAAAGTCAGAATTGTGAGATATAAAGTCAGAATTGTGAGATATAAAGTCAGAATTGCATGAGATATAAAGTCAGAATTGCATGATATAAAGTCAGAATTGCATGATATAAAGTCTGAATTGTGAGATATAAAGTCAGAATTGCGAGATATAAAGTCAGAATTGCGAGATATAAAGTCAGAATTGCATGATATAAAGTCAGAATTGCGAGATATAGTCAGAATTGTGACATACAAAGTCAGAATTGCGAGATATATAGTCAGAATTGCGAGTTATAATGTCAGAATTGTGAAATATATAGTCAGAATTGCTAGATATAATGTCAGAATTGTGAGATATAAAGTCAGAATCGTGAGATATAAAGTCAGAATCGCGAGATATAAAGTCAGAATTGCGAGATATAGTCAGAATTGCTAGATATAGTCAGAATTGCGAGATGTAAAGTCAGAATTGCAAGTTATAAAGTCAGAATCGCGAGATATAAAGTCAGAATTGCTAGATATAGTCAGAATTGCGAGAAATAAAGACAGAATTGCAAGTTATAAAGTCAGAATTGCGAGATATAAAGTCAGAATTGCGAGATATAAAGTCAGAATTGCAAGTTATAAAGTCAGAATTGCGAGAAAGTCAGAATTGTGAGATACAAAGTCAGAATTGCGAGATATAAAGACAGAATTGCGAGATATAAAGTCAGAATTGCGAGATATAAAGTCAGAATTGCGAGATATAAAGTCAGAATTGTGAGATATAAAGTCAGAATTGTGAGATAAAAAGTCACAATTACCTTTTCATTTTTTATTCAGTGGCGGAAACAAGCATCTATGAAACAGACACATTTCCATCACATGCAGCCTGTGTACTAGCTTTATGTAGTCATGTGATTTTTACTTATTTCTATAGCGGTTTACACAATACAAATTGTTTCAAAGAAGCTTTACAGTAATTGCAAAATTTATTGATTTTGTTACTTTAAACAATTCAAACATGTAACCTGCAAAAAGTGGGCAGATTTTCCTCCACGCGCCGACTCCTCCCAGACTGGTGAACTGACCCAGCGCCGTCTCCAGCAGGAAGAGCGGAACGCCACACACAACCAGGAATAACATGTACGGCACAAAGAACACACCTGTCCGGAGACAGAGGGGGAGACCGCCAGAGGATTATGGGATTTGACGTCATAAACAAAACACACAAGAGCACAAGAACATGCATATTTTGTGGTTTTTGATGTTTATATGCATAAAAACAGCACCTCCTCCATTCTTGTAGCACAGATATGGGAATCGCCAAACGTTACCCAGACCGATAATCTGTCCAGCAACAGCCAGAAGGAATTCAGCTTTGCTGGCCCACTGACCGCGATCCTGCAGCAGACCGCCGCCTGACCTCTGACCCTCAGCGACACGCCCAGCTGTGATGACATGGCAGGCCGCAGCAGACACACACCTGCACACAGGTCACAGAAGCAGTGGAACGGGACAGTGCATGACGTCAAAACATCCCGAATGAGACACACCCAGCATTAAACTTACATGGCAACGTTTTGTGGCTGTGATTTTATGCTCTTCCGGCCACATGGACACAGTTATCAGCTGGGCTCATGTGTGTGTGTGTTATGAGAGACGTTAAGGGAGGGGCGTCCCTAAATAGGCACTAATGCGAGCAGCACATTCAGCAGGAGTGGCTGCTGTCATGTTAGTTAAACCCCTTACAACATGGTAACCTAAAAACGTTGACCATACAGATCCTTCAAAATGTTCATCATAGTTACATAGTTACTGTAGTTATTGTTCCTGCTGCTAAACTATGATAATTATAATTTATTTGCTTTTAGGGCTCTTACATATAACTTTTACTAAAAAATAATATACTATACATCATAATGAACCAAAAATATTTTCACACTTCTCATTGTAATATCTCTTACTGTTTAATAAAACTTCTGTCAATCAAACTAAAATCGAAAGTGTGATATGGCTTAGTACTCTTATCAAATCAAATCAAATCATTTAATTAAATATTCTACATTTATAATGGTAATATCCCAGCAAACAAAAATAAGTTCTAAAAACGTTTTTCTAATGTTCCCATTAAGTTATGAAAACATTATTAAATGTTTAAATGTTTTTTCTAGTGCTGTCAAATTGATTAATCGTGATGAATTGCATCTAGCATAAAAGTTTGGAAATATATGTGTGCATATATTAATTGCAATTAATTGTATATATATATATACACAAACACACACACACAAACTTTTGTTAGATGTGATTAATCATGATTAATCGATTTGACAGTAGTGATTAAGTGCATCTAACATAAAAGTTTGTAAATATATGTGTGTGTGTGCTTATATTAATCGCAATTAATCGCACACTCACACACACACACACACACACAGGTTTGTTTTGCTATCTTAGTGGGGACTCTCCATAGGCGTAATGGTTTTTATCCTGTACAAACTGTATTTTCTATCCCCCTACACTACCCCTATCCCTAANCACACACACTCACACACACTCACACAGGTTTGTTTTGCTATCTTAGTGGGGACTCTCCATAGGCGTAATGGTTTTTATACTGTACAAACTGTATTTTCTATCCCCCTACACTACCCCTATCCCTAAACCTAACCATCACAGGAAACATTCTGCATTTTTACATTTTCAAAAAAACATCATTTAGTATGTTTATTAATCCATTTCCCTCGTGGGGACCGCTGGCTGGTGATGTAGGTGATCTCAGGTTTTTATTACATCGTTTGGTCCCCACAATGTAATATAAACAAGAACACACACACACACACACACACACACACATTTGTGCTAGATGCGATTAATCGCGATTAATCAATTTGACAGGACTAGTTTTTCTTGGTTATGCGAACACTAATGGGGCATTCACACCAGACGAGACTTGCGCGAATAAATCGCGCTATTCGCGCATAGTATTGACGCTTGAACAATTTGAGTTTACTCGCTTCATTCGCGCGTGAAATTCACTTCACAACAGACGCAAATTCGTGTCATGAGAGGGGCTTCTGCCAGGCGGCTCCAGTCTCATTTCTGCACACTTCCTCTGAATAAACACATCAACTCGTCAGCGGGAAAGTAGTTGTAAAATACGGCTTTAGCTAGCTTGTAGTCTTAATATGTATATATATATAGCTCAAATTGAGTAAAGAGCGTTTTTTTACAACNATGCCCGAAACGCTCAATTCCCGCCGCCTCATTCGTGCGAATCACGCCGCAGGATATCTATTCGCGTCTTTGCATTGACTTAACATGTAAATCACTCATGCTTAACGCTTCATTCGCGTCTGGTGTGAACGCACCATAAGGAAACATTCCATTTTATAATTTTTTCAAAACATTATGGGAATGTTACTTTTGAATGTTCTCTGAACGTTCTAGTAGTAACGTTTAAAAAATTTACATCAACTTAAAAGATAAGTTTCGGTCATTACATCAGTTAAGTCATATGTGACATTATTATAGATTAACACATGGCAAAAAAATATATTAAGCGCTTCTTTTTCCAGGAAAAATTTGATTGAATTATTAAAAGAACCGATTCAAGAGAATGATTCATTCTGCAATTAGATTTAAATGTAAATTCTGTCATCATTCCTCCAACAAGTACTCCCCAAATACTTACAATACCAAAGAAATAAGATCTGATTGAAACAGTGAATTATAGAAGAAAAATTAAGTATGAATTGTCATTCCAATGATTTAGTGCTGATTAGAAGCAGCCAAGTGGGCCACAACTAATTAGACAGGATGTTGACTTAGTAGGAGTGGACTGCTTTTGTCTTTCCTGTCATCACACGTCTGAAATTATACCCTGGAGAGAAACACTCAACCTCACGCTGTCACCACCTTCACCTGAGACACGCATGCAATGACAACAGATAAATGATGTCTGAACAGATTCATGCTAACCTGACATCACTTTTCAGCTACAATATGCAGTGAATTTTGAAGTATGGCATATTTAAACCAGCTGTGACAATATTAAACCGCCAGATGTGATTGTTTTAACAGACAGGTTATGTAATCACATTGCAACAAATCAAACACAACCGCTCTGTGTTTCTGCACAGCTGGCTTGACAAATCAAACATAATATTTATAATAAAGAAACTCCACCAAATATCACATAAATTCAGCAAATGTCCATTCCTTTCATCAGCTGCAGCCCAACTGACCTACTGATACACTGCAATAAAATGAGGTGTAAAAATAAAATACACCTCCATTGCTGTGACAGAAGATCAGACTGGCTAAATGGATTTAGCAGCAGTACAGATCCTCCTTCTCTCCCAGGGGGATCTCTCCCTAGAGGTGCACAGGCAGGGGTTTTTAGATCTGGTTCATCTTGTGCATTATGACGACGACAGCCTCTGCGTGATTTTCTGGGCAGTTCTGAATCAATCGACTTAAGCATGTCTGCCCAGAGATGGCCCTCGAGGGACTTTCCTATAGTTCATCGACTGGGTGTTGTCACAATGAGGATTTCTCTACACCATTGGTATGAGCGAGGGGGATCAAGACCTGCTAGCACCCACAGCGCACGCCACACTAACAGCCATGCTCCCAACGGAGCACAAGACCAAGCCCACCGCAGACTTGAGCCTGAGCCCGCCACAATAACTGAGTCGAAGCCTAACAAGGAAATAAACCCAGAGCCCACTGCAAACTGAGGTCTGAGCCACACATTATATCCTTAATGGAGCGAATCCCTGAGGCCACAATTGTTCCGGAGCTCGAGCTGGAAGATGAGTCTGACCTGGTGTGTGAGCCGATTCCTGTGTCTGTTTCAGTGGGAATACTTATCGAGTATAAGGGTATGAAGTTGAGCACCACCCTAATTCCCAATGTTGAAGTGAGTGTGCTGAGCTTGAACTCCATTGTTATTATTAGGAATGTGAAAAGATTAGTTCCAAGTCTGCTCCATCGGCTCCACTGTGGCCCGTCATCCCTCAAGCTCCAGAAGACTCCCTCATCCCTTCAGCTTCGCCTTGGTCAGTCATCACCATGTTTGCGCTATGGACTTATGGTCCACCCCTTTGACTCCACCGGGCTTTTATCCCTCAAGCTCCATCAGACTCCCTCATCCTTTCAGCTCCGCCTTAGTCAGTCATCACCCTGGTTGCGCCACAGACTTCTGGTCCTCCGGCTACTCCTCCTCCTTCCACCCCTTTGGCTCCACCAGGCTCTTATCCCTCACGCTTCGTCAGACTCCCTCGTCCCTTCAGCTCTGCCTTGGTCAGTAGTCATCACCCTGGATGCGCCACGGACTTCTGGTCCTCCAGCTAGGCCTAGTCCCTCCACCCCTTTGGCTCCACCAGGCTTTTAGCCCTAAAGTTCCACCAGACTCCCTTGTCCCTTCAGCCCCAGTCAGTCATCACCCTATTTGCACCATGGACTTCTGGTCTTCCGGCTACGCTTAGTCCTTCCACCCCTTTGGCTCCACCAGGCTCTTATCCCTCAATCTCTGCCAGACTCCCTCATCCTTTCAGCTCCACCTTGGTCAGTCATCACCCTGGTTGTGCCACAGACTCTCCCTTTCTGCCATGGGCCTGCATCCTGATGGCTCTGTTTGGGGTCACTCCCTGGCTCCTCCCGCAGTCATCTCCTCCCTAGCGCCTCCCTCATTCTTGTGTATATATAACGCTGTGTTTATGTTCTTTGTCTGACCTCATCATATTATAGAGGTTGTTTGTTTGTTGTGTTTTTGTATCCTGAGATTCTGAGAAGTGTTATACCAAGTTTGTTTTCATTAAACATCAACTGCTTCTGAATCGTTCTAGCCTTTATTTCATTCGTGCCTCAAGCCACTGTGACAGCATGTCACCTTTTACCAGACTATTGGATTTTTACAGCAACAAACTTGTCACATTCCCATGGTGCACCCCTGCCAGGCCCTAATAGGCACTAGCGTGGACTCAGTAGGTCAGACGGTTTAATGAGGAAACGCTAATCACAGCCAGACTGCAAAAACTGCTAATCAGGCCGGACAAATCGACTGTATGGAGGTGTAATGGTGAGCGGTGCTTAATGGTGAGAAGTGGACTTTATAGACGACTATGTGATTTATTCTCCTCAGAATCGAGATGAAGTCTGGCATTGTTCAGCTGCACAGATTTAAAAAAAAAAATATTTTAGAAAAGACACTATTAATTAGATAAAAAGCAGACATGTATAGGTTTGCGGTCAGTTTCTGATTTTATCACATATGCACCCACCCATTAAAATATATTTATAAATAAACTGAGTGTTTTGCTTCCCCACATTTCTTGAAAGGCTTGAGCTAAAAATAAATAGTTAAAAGACTAAACTAGCATCCTCACAGCCTTAAAACCACCAAATCTGTGGCTCATATTTACTGAAATGGAGTTCATATGTGGTTCAGTGATGTTAATAACGGCCTGGAGGAGCTTCAACAGACCTCAGAGCTCATAATGCTGTTTATGGGTGTAGACTTAAAATCACAAAATAAATATTGATAACCAAGCAAAATATTTGAGGAATACTTTCAGTTTCAGCCAACACAAAGAGTCGTTAGATCCTACAGTTTATTCATTCATTTCAAGAAAAGCCCTTTATTGCCATATAAAAGGGCGATTATTGTGCCACTGAACAGCAGGCTAATGACATAATGATACTAGTTATGATGAACAGTAAAACTGACAGTCCTGGAAATCTACAGAGATGGGAGACATTATTAGGCTTTTTTTTAACACCAAGTTAAGTATGTTTCACATTAGTGATTTTAAAACAAAAATATGTTCTGAGAACGTTTAGGTAATGTTTTGTTATGAAAACATTACTTCAGAATGTTCTCTGAACGTTTAAAATGTTCAAAATCTAAAATTATGTTTTCATGGTTATGTGAACATTACAGAAAACATTAAGGGTTGCTGAAGTCGCTGAATGTTTTTAAAAAATGTTAAATGAATGTCTAACTAAAACGTTTCAGAAAAAATATTTCATGAACGATGTATAGAATATCTTGGCAAGCAACAGACAAAAATCTAAACAGTGTTGCCATCATTAAATATTCATGACTTTTCAGTCACAAAGTCAGCATGAAACAGAAGTTACGCTGGTCTTTTTTTTTTTTTTTACCTATTGTGACGTATATCCGAGTGAAAAGCTTCTCAAACAAGAACAAATGTAGGGCGGGGCTTGATTTTGTCTGCGGGGAACTGATTGGATGGTTGTGGTTTGCTATTGTTGGATCTCATGTGAGTGACAGGTTGCCCCGCCCTCATCATCAGAGAAGAGATGTTGCAGCAAGAGGGAGGGGAAGTTATTCTGATTCAAAATTACGAGGAATATGCGTACCGGTAAATTATGTAGAATAAACACTGCAATATTCCATTAAAAAAAAAGGACTGTCAATTTAAATTTCATGATGACTTTAAGGGTCAGGCAATTAAAAACTAAATGATGAAAACTCAATTTTAGAGAAACAAATTCTATGATATGACCTCTTTAAGACTCACAGCAGAAAGAGGAAGAGGAAAAACCCCTCGGCCGTATGTAGAATACATTAGCCAGCCAAAGCCAAGAAGCTGTATCAGCAGTCTGGATAGAAACCAACGCAAGAGGATAAAACAGCGTCAGAAGAAACAGCCGTGGCACCGTTGGCTCGACGCGCTCCGTAAACGTGGCCGCAGATGAAACACATGTGCTGAAGTGAAGATTACATCACTCTATGGCAAACCACCACACGACATGCCCAACATAAACGCCATATGGGATCCATTTACAATCTAAAGACACAGTCGGGGGACAAATTCAATGTGATAGTTCATATAATATCTATACGGTCGCATTTAGGGCTGAGCGGTGTTTGTGTCAGCTAGTAGAAAGAGAAAATAATTAAGTTGTATCATAAGACAGACCATTAACCTAACATAAATTGTCTTATTACGTCACACACTGATGATGCTGAAGCTGTTGGTTGCTCTTCACTTGAAGAATAGACATGAAAACCATTACAGCAAAAGAGAAACGTCTGCAATTTGTCACTCTGTTGAGATCAGAGACACTAATATACCATATTATTGTCTAACCAGTATAGTTATTAGCTTTGGCTTCCTGTGTGTTACTAAATGTATTTACATTACAAATCTACAGTCTGTGAAAGATTTGGAAAGCCCCTCATTTTTGTGGTCACTGCAGGAATAATATCATCATGCAACCGTTTCCCTCGAACGAGGAGAAGAAACGAGTCGGTAGTCAACATGAAACAACATCCGCAACACATAATGTGACACATCTGAGTGAAACAGAAGAAGAGAATATCTTGCACAGTTTTCATTAATATTTTGAATTATTTTTTTTAGTTAAATTTTAGTTAATTTTTTTGTAATTTTTTGTGCGTTTTGTAATTGTTTAAATTTTTTAATATGTCTATATAATTTTTGTTTCAGTTTTAGTTGTTTTATTACATCAAATCAAACTCAATGAAAATGAGAAAATGTTGCTTTGGCAATTTGAAATAAAATACGGTAAAAAAAAAAAAATGTATATAAATATAAATTTTATTTTATTTGATCCAGTTTAGTTTATTTAAAGTAATGCAAATGTTTTTTTTTTAGTTATTGTAACTGAATTACAATAACCAGTATTATTTTAGTATTATTGAGATACTAGTAATTTCAGTATCACAGTATTGTAATTTTCATTAATACTATATATAAGGGCAGTCGTGGCCTAATGGATAGAGAGTCGGACTTGTAACCCAAAGGTCATGGGTTCGAGTCTCAGGTCCGGCAGGGATTGTCGGTGAGGGGAGTGAATGTTCAGCGCTCTCCCCACCCTCAATACCACGACTGAGGTGAGACCCTTGAGCAAGGCACCGTACCCCCAACTGCTCCCNGCGATGTGATTGGTTCGCTGGTTAGTCCGGTTATCCAATCACAGCCTCTGCTGAGGCAAAGTCTCATAGGTGGATGGAAACAAGCTACTGACATTTGGAGCACAAACACTGCTGGTCGACACAATCACTCACATTGCTATTAGTACTAGTACTTAACTAGACTTAAATGTTATAATGCCTCTTTCACAACATGTAATATAAGTCTCTGGTGTCTCCAGAATGTGTCTGTGAAGTTTCAGCTCAAAATCCCCCACAGATCATTTATTATAGCTTGTCAAATTTGCCCCTATTTGGGTGTGAGCAAAAACACGCCGTTTTTGTGTGTGTCCCTTTAAATGCAAATGAGCTGCTGCTCCCCACCCCCTTTCCAGAAGAGGGCGGAGCTTTAACAGCTCAACAACAACAAAGCTGGAGAATCTCACGCAGCCAAAATGAGGATTGTCAGTAACGGTGTTCAGCCTTACATTGTTCAAACCGGAGTCGACACTGATGGAGAGACTCAGGAAGAAGTTACAACTTTTAGACGTTTCTGAATGGTTAGTGGATACATTTATGAAGTTGCTGTGGAGTTGATTCAACTCATCGACTAGCATGTGCCGTCATGTTCATCTTTTGTGCAAATCCAGCGTTGAATTGACCCTCTTTGGTCAAGAAGTCTGTGGTAAAATGACGGCATGTCAACAACACTCTACTACAACTCTTCCTCTACTCTAAAGCAGCCCAACATGGCCCCGCCCCCTTTGTTGTGTGTTCTCAGGGGCGGGGTTTATGTACATTTTAGGGTTAGTGATGTCACTAACCCGGGAAGAAGCTCGTTGTAGTTCCTACCGTATAACTTTGCAGATGTTGTTTATGCTCAAACAGCAACATTACACACTAACTAAAGTTAAAAAA